>PVKY010007408.1:0-14974 GCA_004027775.1 Bradypus variegatus
AGCTAGATGAGACACTGATGACAGGATTGTCTTTCCTGCTCTTCTTTTATGTTTTCAGGGTCAAAACCGGCTACTGCTCCATTCCCCCGTATATAATCAGCCATCATGCTGACTTTCTTTCATAATTATTTCCGTGCTTTTACCTTTTCTGTTTTCTCATAAGTACCACACTCATTTGTGTTTTGTTTTATTTTATCTTTTTTGTAGATACTCTGCTTTGCTCCACAAAGGATTTGAACAGCATTTACTACACCAGCCCAAGACTTAATTGGCTCATGCCTCAATATCACAACATCTTCCTGAATCTTTTTCCTCAGAGGTACTCTTTGTGTTGCTATTGTCTTGATCTTCCTATATTATTTCCTTTTTTGCACCAAAACAAAAACAAAAACAAAACAAGCAAACAAAATAATAATGTAAATGGCTCTCACTGTCTCCAGAGGGAAGAAGAATCTGATATTTGCGGTTTCCAACATGCATTGTCCCTCATCTACATTTCCAACTTATCTCGCCTTTTGTCCTCCCCAAGCCTGTGGACCTTGCAGCGCCCAGTGCTGTGAAAGGTCCCAAGGCCACTGCCTCGAGCCATCTCTGGGTAGCTCCTGCTGCTCCAGGGCTTCCCTCTCTTAGGCAGTTTGTTCAGATGCTTCTCCTTCCGGTCTGGCTTGGAGTCTTGAACATCACGCCTGTGGGCACAGCTTTATGACCCACCTGACCAGATTTGGAGCCTAGTTTCACCACTTCTCGAATGGGTAACTTCTGGGAGTTATTCAACCTTCCTCTGGTCATGGAACAGATGTTGCCTATTTTTTCACATAGTTGCACTGTTTATCCTAATGTTCTGTAGAATTCCCAGAGAACAATGGGTGTGATTCCACGGCTTCCACTTTTATTCCTCACAAACTTCACACATATTAGGATGCACTTACTTTAGGAGACCCATCTGTCCATGGTGGTAGACCTCCTTGGAGATAACAGCGATGTGCCTTTTGGGGTATTTGGGGTAAAGTGTTCCAGAGTTAGAATCTCTAGGAAATCATGTTGTGTGGTTGGTGTTTTCTCCTCAACCCTATGATCTCCATAGTTGATTTGCAAAGAAAAACAAATTAATTAACCTTTTAAAAGCATTCCTCTAATCAATCACATCTTTTATGGTTTCATTAGCTATGGGGCCAAACTCAACCAGGCAATCATATTTAATTCCTTGCATATTGATTTATAAAGGCTAGTTTATGGCCACCTGCTCATTAGCAATGTGAGGTAGGATTCCCGCTGCAGGTTAATCCCTTTTATAATTAAACCACATTGGGGCTTCCCGAGATAACACCGGGCCCTCCACACCATGGTGAACGGGCGAGCTGCGTGCAGCTTATGACCTCTGCAGAGGACGCGTCGTCCCCGTGCGCCTGCTTCCTCCTTCCTCCCTTCCTGGGCGGTCATTGGACTCTCATTGGAGGTGGCTTTTCTTGAAGTGTTTGGCTTTGTCAGCCTGCAATGAAGGCTTTAATCACTCGACTGGTGGCTGCCTCAGTGGTGCTTTACCCATTTTAGCGTCGATGGGTGCATGTTATGACTTGACCCTCCTCACCCTCAACTCCCTCAACATCGGACTCACTGTCGGCTGGCTCACCACCTTCAGATCACCACGGCTCTGCCAACTTGCCAACATCAGACGGCCCTCAGCACCGTCACACCACCACCTCCTGGAACTGGGCTGTCGCTTCCGCTCACCCTCTCGTCTTCCCTAAGCTCGCCTTGCACATGGAAAAGCATACAACAAAGTCACCTCCCCTTAGGCTTTAAAACACTAGAACAAGACGGAAATGTAGGGGGCCAAAATTCCAGGGCACAAGCCAAGATTTTCCAAACCTGCCAACACTCCCTTGGTTGTGATCTTTCCCTGTGGTCAGTCAGAGGCAACTGATTCATTAGGAAGAATTAGGATTTTTAACAAATTAACTTTTATAAAAATATTGTTGAAAATAATATTAAATATTAGAGCCTTAAGAAAAATGTATTTTGGAGTTGTAGGGACTGGATAGTTTAAGTACCATAAAAGCATGTGGTCGCTATTAATTTTGGAAGAAAGCCTGATGATATAAATGCTAGTTTCCTACAAAAAAAAGAGATAAAGTTCATCAAGTTATGAGGAGGAGGTGGGGAGCAGATAGAAACAGATTGGAGATGGGGCTGAGAAACTGGTGGACCCCCGAGAAAGGGCTGAACAAGATGCCTTTCTCTTCCTCCAATCACACACCCATGACCTCACACGCAGGGAGCTTTCCCAGGAAGGATTCCAGATAGACCCGGACCTCACCTAAACCATCTGTTCTAGTTCGCTAATGCTGCCAGGATGCAAAATACCAGAGAGAGATTGGCTTTTATAAAGGTGGTTTATTTGGTTACACAGTTACAGTTCTGAGGCATAAAGTATCCAAGGTAATGCATCAACAATCGGGTACCTTCACTGGAGGATGGCCAATGGCGTCCAGAAAACCTCTGTTAGCTGGGAAGGCACGTGGCTGGCGTCTGCTCCAAAGTTCTGGTTTCAAAATGGCTTTCTCCCAGGATGTTCCTCTCTAGACCATAGCTCCTCTTCAAAATGTCTCTTTCAGTTGCTCTTGGGCATTTTTCCTCTCTTAGCTTGTCTGGAGCAACAGTCTGCTTTCAACAGCCATTGTCAAACTATCTCTCATCTACAGCTCCTCTCTAAGCTCCTGTGCATTCTTCAAAGTGTTCCTCTTGGCTGTAGCAAGCTCATCCCTTCTGTCTGAGCTTATATAATGCTCCAGTAAACTAATCAAGGCCCACACTGAGTGGGTGGGGTCACACCTCCATGGAAATTATCCAATCAGAGTCATCACCCACAGTTGGGTGGGGCACATCTCCATGGAAACACTCAAAGAATTACAATCTAATCAACACTGATAGGTCTGCCCACACAAGATTACATCAAAGATATTGCTGTTTTGGGGGACATAATACATTCAAACTGGCACACCATCTCTTGCCAAGAACACTTTATGCAACACTTGGGTGACCCATCTTCCCAGTTTTCCCAGAACCAATGGGTTTCCAAGGACACAGGAGTTTCCATGCCAAAACCAGGCAAGAGATGAGTGGCTCACCCTATAACAAGAGTCATCTCATGTAAAGATGATTAGTCAGCACAAAGGAGCATGAGCAGGATATATTCAAAGGGAGTACAAGAATCAAAGAAAGGAAGGATCAGGAAACAAATGGAAGATGAAGGGTCATCATAAAAGTGTTGTCATCAGGAGCTTAGAAAGCATAATCAAATCGATCTCCATGAATTTAGAGAATTTGATGGAACAAGCAAAAAGCTAAATGGGAGCTATGAAAGATCAGAACATCTATGGAAGAACAGCACAAGGAGGTAAAAGGAATATAAGCTGGTAGAACTCAGAGAGGTGGTTGAAGAAAATCTTATGTCCATCACCAAAATGAATGGCACAGACATTCCTGAAAAAAGAGTAGGGTACACTTAGGACATGGCTGAAACCAAATGAGATAAAAGGGAACTAACTAAAGAATTTACAGTGATTAGAGAGGAAATCATAGGTATGGAAAGCAGCAACATGATCTGATAAGAACATAATAGACATCCTTAAAGAGCAAAGACAAACAAAAGGGAAGAAAGGGATATAGACATAATTCAAGAAAATTTTACAGAAATAAAATGAAACTTAAGTGTAAAACCTAATAGAGTCACCATATTCCAGGGAAAAAGGAAGATATAATCAATACCAAGACATAACCTAGTAAAATTACCGGAGTTTAGTAAGCACAAGAATCCTTTGAGCACAAAAGAAATCATATCAAGACACCCGTAACGGGGGAAAAATTTCAAACCAACCTCAGTACTCACAAAAAATTATTCAATTCTAGAAGACAAAGAAACCCCGCCAACAAAATCCTCAAAGATTTTTTTTTTTTTTTGCTAACTGTACTAGCATTCAAGTATCAGGGCAATAGGCAAATATTTTTGAATATTCAAATATTTGAAGAATATAATTCTGGTGAGTGAGTAGAAAAACCACAGCTAAAAGACTGATGTGAGAAATTAATCTCTTTCACTGCAGTATTAAGACCAAAATAAGTGTAGGAATTATGACCATATAGTAGAAAGCAAATACTATAAGTCATGACAATATAGCAATAATACAAGCAATAAAGGTGGGAGAGGAAGAGGGACAGAAACTAGGAGGTAGAGAAAATATATTCTGATGTTTCTATCTTACATAGTTGGAATCAAAGATAACACAGTAAAGCTGTAATAGAAGCAAAAGTATAATTAAAGACACAGCACCTAAGACAACCCAAAAAAATTTCATGGATGAATCTTGCAAACCTTTAAGGGTAGGTAGTTACAGGGCTGCTTAAATTGTTCCAAAGAACCTGGAAAGAAAGAAAGCCCTTATATAGTTTTTATGAAGATGGAATTATAGTGAAACCAAACACTACAAAGAAGATACAAGAAAAAAGGTACTCTCCCACATATTACTACATCCATGTAAAATCTTGAAAAATTAGAAAAATCCTAAATAAAAGGAAACAAAACTCAATAACAACATAAAAGAACAGCAGAAACATGATTAAGTGGTGTTTGTTCCCAGAATTCGATGATGGTTCAATATTTGGAGAATCAAACAGCATAGCTCATAATGTTAATTGATCAAAAAAGAAAAACAAAATCAAATGGTTAATTCCAAAGATGCTAAAAAGTCATTTAATTATATTTAATTCCATTTTGGGCAGGTAGAACTCTTAATAACATGGATCTTAATGGTACTTCTTTGCCATGATGTTTTTCCCCTCCAGAGGTACTGATACGGAAAAATCTCCAAGACAGATTATTAAATGAAAAGGATACAGAAGAGCATATGCTTTACGAGAGAGAGAGAGAGAGAGAGAGAGATGTAGGGTATACATGTGTGCTTAGGTGTGTGTGTGTGCAGACATACATAGGTGAATATGTGCATCCTATCTCTCTAAATATAAGCAAGAAACTGGTAATAGTGAGCGCCTCTGGGAGAGGAACTAGGGGGCTGGGAACACAGTGAAAAACGGGCTTTTTTCTATAGTCTATTAAAATTTTCAAAATGAGTACCCTATAACAAGCATATTTTTGTAAATAACAATTTTGCAAAACTGTTATTACACAGCAGTGGTTCTCAATCAGAGACGGTTTTGCTCCCCAGGGAGCTTTTGGCAATTCTAGAAACATTTTTGGTCGTCACAACTCGGGGGAGGGCAGGGCGCACTACTGGCATCGGGTGGGTTGGGGCCAGGGAGGCCATCAACTCCCCACAATACACGAGGCAGCCCCCACAGCATGGATTTATCTGGCTCAAAATGCCACCATTGCCCAAATTGAGAAACCCTGTTCTATTATGATAATTTCTACCTTGGAGATGACTGGGAGACAACAGAAAGTCAAATGAACTTAAGTGGGAAAACCTGAGACTCCGGCTCTCAGGTACTGGCTACTTGACCTTGGGCATTCGTTCCACCTCACAAAGCTTCACTTTTCTCACCTATAACTGTAATCGAATGACGTCATGGGGGGGCTGCGTGAACTGGAAACCACCACATCCAACAGCCGCGGTGTGCGGGGCGCTGGCGCAGGAAGACAGTTTCCTGGGAACTCACCGCCTCATTGGAGAGGTGACGAGTAAACAATAAATGTTCAATATGTATCAGGGAGATAAGACGGAGACACAGAGGGAGCTTTTGGAAGAAAAGGCTTGGAGGGCACTTCAGGCAAAAAGGACACATGCCAACGAGGAAGCTTGAGAACACGCTCCAATGCGATGGCCGCACAGTAGTGGGACTACCCTGAAACACAAATTTGAGTGCTCTGATGCCCAGAGACCCGTCTCTGTTGGTTCTCCGTGGCCCTAAGGGAAAGCGCAGACTCCCTGTGTTGCAAAGTCCGCCCACTCTGACCCTGCTGCCCACCCCTCCACTCTTCAAGCACATCTCATGGCTGGGTTTTGCCCCGAGATCACTTGCCATGAGAGACACCTGAGCAGGATCTAGCAGGCTGAATTTTCCTCTTCACCTTGATTTTCCTTCTTCTAAAACTGATATGAAGGAAAACACTTTGGATTCTATTTAGGAAAAGCTGGTTTAATTGTTTTTTCATGCAAAATTAATGACTATGCAATTATTATTCATGAAGTTTATTGTTGCATTAGTATGTTTTTAACAGTGTTTAAGACAACCACTTTTTTATATCCCTGGGCAGCAGAACACAGAAGTAATTTATTTTAGGGTGCAGAAATCTCCATCACAAAAACACAGATTTCTCACAAAAGCAGATTTGCACTGATGCCAAGGGTATGGAGCTTGACATCACTGGACATAAAAATTGAGCAGTGATCCTCCCTTATCTGTGTTTAGGAGTTTGCAGTACATGTGACTTTGATGCAAGCCCGGGAGTCTTCTTTTTTCAAGTGAAGAGACTGCACCTGAGAAAGCTGCAGGGGCTTTCCTGAGGTGTCAGAGCTCCCCTGGCGTCCAAAAGGCGGACGTCGGCAGTCAACTTCAGATCTTAAACTCTCAGCTGAGTGCAGCCCCCGAAAGTACCTGAAAATGTAATATTCAAAGACACTTAAAATTAAAGTATGTTCAATAAAGCCAGCCAAGAATATAGGGCCCATCTAGACATCATCTTCATCAGACAGTGAGATTAAATTAGATTTCCCTGATAACCAGCTTTAGTGAGCCCATTTGCATTGCGGGTGTGAGATTAGAAGTGGAGTAATGCGGTAATGAAGCTGCTTGCAGAATTTCTGAGCATACATTTGGGCCCGAGTGAATCTTCCATTTCAATTCAGAATCATAAAGTTTCAGCTTCAGTGTGGTTCTGGAGGTCATGCAGTCTAAGCTCAGATTCAAGGCTAAAATACACAGCTCTCCTCGAGTGGCCGCCCAATCTCTGTGGGAACAATCCTTTCTTCTGTGCCCCCCAAATCCTCCTAGATAGGGACTCGCGAGAGCTCAAAGCATCCCCTTCCACTGCATGTTAACCCCAAAAGGTAGAAAACCAATCCCTCCGTTGATACAAAATCCATTTTGCTAAAGCTTTTCCTCTTGATCTTATTTTGGTCCCTTAAGGCCACACAAAGAGACTGGTCCACCTGCCACCTGACAGTTCTAGATAGTTTTGAAGGCTGCAGCCCTCCACTCTTTGACCCCTATCCCTTCTTGTTCCCACTTACCTACCTTCTACCTACCTTTAAACAGTTGCCCTTGACTAATGGGAGGTGATGAATATACGATCTGTTGTGGGCAGGGAGATAGCTAGCCATGCTGGGATGGAGAACCTTCTAGAAGGTGGCACAACCTTGGGCTGGGGCTGTTGCTGGATATGAGGGCAGAGTGCTAACCGAGAGCACAAAACACGGCTGGAGCATTTTGAGCCAAAAACCTGATCCTGCAGCAATTTAGCTCCACGGGAGGCTGAAGTCAAAATGGGCTCTGCGACTGTGGTAGAGTGAAGCCGGGATGTGAGACCAGACTCTCCCAGGCCCCATGCGTCCCCCAAGGCTTGACACCACTGGAGCTCACACCACGTGAGGACCACATCACTCTCCAAGGAGTCCCCGTCACGGCCACCCCTCACCTCTGCTCACCAACTGCCACCAGAGACCTGCATCTTCCTTGTAATATTTATTTAATTAAATGAATAAAATATTTTATTGAAATATTCTATAGGGAGGAGGAGGAGGAAATTAAAATAAGGAAGGAGTAGGAGGAAGAGGAGGGGAGAGGAAGAAAAGAAGGAGGAGGAGGAGACCAAATGAGGACAAAAAAGGGGGAGGAAGAGGAGGAGGAGGGAGGAGGAAGAGGAGGAGGAGGGAGGAGGAAGAGGAGGAGGAGGAGAAGGCACGAGGGAGGAGGAGAGGAAGAAAGAGAAGAAGGGGAAGATTCATTTCTAATCAGTACTTCTGTAAAAATTCAAACCGCCACACCCTGCAACATCTTGGGGTGCAGGGGACTGACTACAGCACCCTCACTGGATATCCAGAGCATCTCTTTGAGAGAGGCAAAGGTGGCTGTCAGCCAAATGGCTCTTCGTGACCTGCTTGGAGAACAGCAGTGCCTCATCCTCCAGCCCAGACCAACTGCACGCTGCAACCTGCAGCCCTGAGCCTTTCCCGGCTGAGAGCAGGATTAACCAGGCGAAGGGTGTGGGGTCAACTCATCCCGCCCAGCAGAGCTCGCAGGAAAATGAGCTTTTGTTGATCTTCTTTCTCCAGCCAAATGCACTTTGTTTCCACATGTGAAAAAGAGAGGCTAAGCATTTATTTAGCCAAGACACCCAGATGCAAAGCTCAGGCTCAAGCACCCACCCTTGCATTTAGCCAAGCAATTAGTAACCGCTTGACTAAAGGGTGGGTACATTGTAATAGGGGAAGATAATAGGGTTCTGTGGATCAATTGCTGCTCTTTAAAGGGAGATAACCTTTCACCCTCTCCCTGGGCGACAGTGATGAGCCCTGGGTAGTGCTGGCTGCTGCTCCCTCCTCCTGGATGACAGGGAGGCAGGAGCTGTGAGAGCTCAGCTCTCCTCCGTGTCAGCAGTGATGACTGATGGCAGAGTGCCTGCCTGCCTGCCTGGGAGGCCACCAGGCGCCCCGAGGCCGGGGGCCAGGGATGAAGGGGGATGACTCCCTGGGGTTACATGGTGTAAACATTTATCCAGCTGTAAGATCTCTTTGCCATTGGGCAGAGGACTCAAGGTTGTGGCCTGTTCCTGCTTATGAATGGTAAGAATAACTGATAATATTCATGGCACTTACTAGCGCTAATCTTCCAGATGTTCCACCCAGCCCTCCGTGCTCACTGCCCATCGGTTCCCTCAGGAGCTCCAGGAGACAGATGCCACGCAGGAGCTGAAACCAGGTCCACTTGGCCCCAAAGCTGAAGATCTTCCCACTGTGTCCCACCGCCCTGCACCCCCCACAATAAAAAGAAGAGCCCTTCACCCCCAATTAAGTATCTGTGCACACGTGCAAGCCAGGTGTGCACGCCAGGTGTGCCATTGCAGACAGACTCCCATGTACGTCATCACTCAGCAAAGCACCCTCCTTCCTGGGAACTTCCATAAACAACACTGATTCTATCATGCTAAGCAAGGCTATGCATTTTCCAGAATGAGCCAGTGGAAGCTTCTGGGCATGGTTTTAAAAAACAGGGAAGTGAGACTTTCAAGGAAAACAGAGAGGCAAAGAAGTAAGTGGAGAAAGAGTAGACATGGGAACCAAGCAGGAAGCTCAGGGAAGAGAGCCGGGGGCTGGTCCCCAAGGTGGGAGTGGCCCCAGAACTGGGACAAGGTGCACCTCAAGGTAGGATCAGCGTCCACAGCTCGGGACACCACGGAGCCAGCCAGTGACCCTCCTGGTGTCCAAAGAAAAGCCAGGAACCTTTCTGAGAGACCCCAACTCAAGGTTTGGGAGACCTTTCCAAATCAAGACTAAGCACATTTATAAACTTCTCATTGAAACGGTCCAAAGAGAGGTGCCAAAAAGTTCCTAATGAGCCGCAGTGGCTAGTTTCAGGGTTTCCAGGGCAGCATCCATTGTTGGGCATTTACAGTATCCTCCATCATTTGAAAGCCAGGCCATTGTTTTATTTTGAGCCCATTTGTAAGGTTTATAGGGGCCTGCATACAAGCCGCTCCCCCCACCACCCAGTCCATCTTTGCCATGATTTCTGAAGGTCCTCAACTGCGATTCAACCCAGAAATGCAAACCCTGGTCTGGGAAGCATTGGGCCCCTGCCCCACCTCGTCGGGGCTGGGGGCCCAGTGGGGAGAGCTGGGTGGGGCTTGGTCCCTGGGGGTGACCAGGGAAAAGGCCTCGCTGTACCCTCTCTGCAGGGACCCACAACCCACGTCCAAACCAGGCCCTGGTGAGAAGGGGAGTGAAGAAGGCCCTCCTGGTAGCGAGACTGGATCTCAGCTGTGCCCCAGGGATGCGCCCCGCCAACCAGCCCGGCTCTCCTCTCCCTGCACATCTGAGATGCTGCCCACCTCCTCCCCCAGACCCACAGCAGGGGCCTGCAACAGGATGTGGTCCAAAGCCCCCTCCCTGGCTTCCGAGGCTCAAGCCCCTTCACGCACAGACCTCAACAGCACAATTCCAATGATGCATCGCAGTGTCCAAGTCCACCTCCCTACCCGGCCGGCTCTCTGGGCCGCTCCTCGTTCTCCAGAGGCCTCAGGAGGTCCCGCTGCCCCACCCTTCCCCCCTTCCCTCCCTTCCGCGGCCCCGAGGTGGCCTTCGGGCGCCGTCTGCGGGAGAGGCCTGGGTGGATGTGCGAGGACTGCACCCTGGAAGCCGATGGAGCTGATGGGGCCAAACGCAGGGCGCGCCGCAGCGCAGGGAGCAACACGGCACGTTCCCACCCAGGGGCGGCCCGGGGCGCGGGGCGCCCATCCTGCCCGGGCGCAGCTGAGGTGCCCGGAGGGCTGAGGTCGGGCTGGACTTTCACCGAACGATGCGGACCCCGAGGACGAGGGCGAGGGCCTGGGCGCCCGAGGGCGCACGCGGTGCTCATCCAACCTCCGCAGGCCCAGGCTCGGGGCGGGGGTGGGGCTGGGGGAGCAGCGCTGTGCTGGGGGCGGGGCCTCACCCCACCTCCCGAGGCGCCGCTTCCTCCGGGGACAAACGGGCAGCGCCTCGCCTAATGACAGCGAAGCCGGAAGAGCCCGTCAGAGGAGCGCGGCACAGACACTCAGGAAAGGAGCAGGGTGTGTCAAGGAGACTCCACCAGCCGGGGCAGGGGGAGAAACAGCCGAGGTGTAGACCAGTCTTCAAAAAGCTGAGCCGGGCCCTGAAGTCCAAATGTGCTTTGTAATTATTATCACCATCATCTTTGCCCTCCTCCTCCTCACTCTCAAATGTTCATTCATACAGAAAAGTATTATGCATTGTCTTTAGGAGAAATGGGATGAAATTATAACGGGATTCCTGCAGATAATTAGTTTCCTTTCCAGAACGCTGTGCTTAACTTAGAAGTCATTATGCACCGTCTCCTAAACACATCTTTAGATATAACCCAGTAAATATATGTGATGTTCTCAATGGCTGTTAATAGCCAAAATTTGTTTGTTAAAAGAGAGAGCTCGCGCGAGAAGAAGAAAGGCGGATGTAGGATAGCAGAGGGACTGTGAACTAAGGCGAAGGTTCGTCCGTAAAATCAGGCAGCTTCCCCCGGATGGCGTCTCCCTGGCGGCAGAGGTGGCTGCCCTGCTCACCCGTCCCGGCGCCCCGCGCGTAGACGCTCAGTCGCTGCCAGGTAAACGGGCGAGTGAAACGCCGCGGCAGCTGCTCGCCCTCCCTCTGCCCCCGCGTGCCCGGTGCAGGGACCGCACAGCCCCACCGAGTGTGCTAGACCACAGGTGCTTCAGAGACGTGTCGCCCGCTCCCCCTGAGCTCCTGGCCGCATCAAGTCCGACACAGCTCCGCAAGCTCCCAGGGGGTGGGTCAGGAGGGAGAGCCACGAGGGGTGGCAATAACTGACTGGCGATGCTACCTGTGTTGTCACAGGTCCCCACATGACAGGGCAGCTCCAAACTGCATTTCTCTTCCCAGGCACCCACTCCTATAACAACCAAGCCCAGGTGGGGCCTCACACACCTGACACTCCTTCCACCCAGAGGCTTCTAGAACAACCCAGAACCTTCCTTGTGGCATGGAACATTCCAGCACAAAGGCAGAGTGGAAGGAGCCCTGGGAGGAGAGAAAACAAGGTCTGGTGTGCGTGGGCACAGCAGAGCTCCAAATCCCACTGCCCCCTAACTTCCTGCATGCTGCTGTCTTTCACAGTGTGTTCGATGAACTGCAGGAGTCTTCGCCCACATAGTAGCTTGGAAAAGCAATGAGCCCGAGAGGCCACTAGGATTTCTTTGTACCCAACATTCCCACAGTGGGAGCCTCCTGGACCCTGGAAACAGGGAGTAAACTGGAGGACCCTGAACCCATCCCATCCTCGGATGACTGTGTGGCAGGAATGGCTGCATCAGCTCGTCCCTGCGCTGAGCTGAGCAGACCAAGTCTCTGCTGACAGATGGACTAGTTCCGTCTGTTTGGCCACCCCCCAAATTCTCCAGAGCAGCTCTCGCCCAGCAGGTCCCCACGTGCTTCCTGGCCACTCACGCTCCCATTTATTCCTCTTAGCACAGCAAGCACAGCGTGACGCTGCATGGCTGGGAGCTTGTCGTCTGTGCCAGGACGTGAGGATGTGTGTGACGTGTCCGGCACACTCAGAAAATAAGGCCCAGCTCTCATCCAAGCCTGGAGACAGTGTTCTCAGCATGGTCCTTTACAGTCGCTCTCTCCGATTCGTTCTCCAGCCTCTGCACGCCGCTCCCTTCACCCTTCATGGGGGGCAGGGGTGGGGGTGCAGACAGCAGGAGACGCGCCAGGAAAGCTCCGTCCCGTCTCTCTCTACTGAGCTGATTCCCACCGATGGGCAGGAACGTGGCCCCCTTGCAGTGCTCCCCCAGGAGGCTCCCCAGGGTCCTGCCACCTCCTGCTAATTATCCAGCCAGTAGCTGGGTTGGCTCCCCCAAACACGAAAACTGCAAGGGTCCCGACCCTGGGAGGTCAGCAACTTGGCCCAGCATTCGAGGCCTTCCCCTTCGTGTCCCTGCCCCTCCCCGGCCCCGTCCTCTACTCCTCCTCCCAGCTTCACACTCCAGCTCCACATGCTTTTTTCTTTCTTTTTTTTTCTTTTAGGCAAAAATGTTCAATTTTAAAAAATTACTGCTGGCAAAATAAAATACCCACATTACTTCATACTAGGTAAACATGTAAGGTCTCTGAACAAAGAAATATGCCTGCAAAATAACATATAACCTCAACAAAAATAATAAACATCATATAAATACAAGTTACGAGGTTATGAATAGACACCCAGTTTTCAATCTAATTTCTTTTAAAAACTTCCTGTAGAATTTAACAAGAAGGAACAAACAAAAACCCAACAAAAACAAAAAGAAATAAATAAAGTACATTGGAAGCTGCAAAACTTAGCCACAATGACTTACGGCTCAAGACCCAAGTGTGACTGGCTTGGGAAACAGGCTGGTTTCTTTTTCAGTGTTTCACACACAGAATTAAAAAGACATCCAGAAAAATCTAAATGCATTGAGAACCCAGCCTCTCTGGGCTAAACTACTCCCTGTTCAGTGTCAGCTCTGCCACAGTGACTGGGTCACGGGACCCCAGCCTCAGGGTGGCTGGTGCATAATTGGCTTTTATTACTTACCCAAAGCTCAAAATCCAGCCATTTTTTTTGTACAGAAAGTTGCATGTCAAAAACTCTAAAAGTAATAAATGGCCAGATCGATTTGGGGGAAAGCTCACTCTGCTCCCTGCAGCTGCTCCCTCAGACGTTTCCACGTCTTCACCGGCCTCATGGCATGGAACGTATCTGTTTGTCACTTGTCGCTCTGGGGCAGGCCCGCCTGGTCATTCTTGTGTATCCCGGAGCCTCGTATGTGGCCACAGGCAGCACCGGACTATTTGCTGAGCCCCAGGCCCCCTCCCCCAGGCTGCCCTCTCCCCCCAGCACAGGCCCCGGGGCAGACAGCAGGGCCAGAGTCCCCTCTGCCACTGGCCGGCTGTAAACCGGGGCTGGTAAGTCATGCTTGCCCTTGGGGTGACTGGGAGAGTTAAGTGCATGGATAGATGCAAAGCTCGGGGACCACGGTTGCTGGAGCCCACGGCAAACGAGATGCTGGCAGGTGTGGGCCATGTCCAGCTTTGGGCTGTGGTTGGAATCTTCCGCTCTGTGAGCCACCTTGCTGGGGGCAGGGAAGGGGTGGTTGTTTCACCAGGAAAATGAGGCCCTGGTGACAAAGGGGAAAGAAAGATGGGAAAGGAGGCCACACCGCAGAGCCCTTCTGTGCGTTTCTTCCCGCCTCTTGTTAGTGCATCTCACCGAAAACTCACCCTAACTCTGCCTCCCCGAGGCTGGGCCCACAGCCACTTCCCTTCGCCTCTCTGGTGCCGGGCAGACTCAGGGCCCTGCTGAATCAAGATGAATTCTCAGGTTTGCCAAGGAGGCCTCCGCAGTCGAGCTGAGCCAACGGGGCTGGGGCGGGGTAAAGCCGACCTGGGACACATGAGGCCCTTGGCCCTCCGAAGCAGCAGCAGGGACAGCTCTGGGCCCGAGCCCACCCTGAGGCCCCCTTGTGCTGCACGTTGCTGGCTCAGCAGGGCTGGGGGGTGGGGTTGTGTCCCTATCAATCCGTTTGGCCTCATAACGTGCCCAACACACCGTCTCTCAGGCCACAAGCAGTCATGCTGATGGAGCCCGGGCACGGGGCCAGGGGTGCCTGTGAGCCACGGACGTGCGGGAGAGGAAGGCCGCGGGGTGAGGTCTCTTCTCCGGATACTTCCATGGAAACCAGCCCCGGGAGGAAGGAGCCCGAGCCCGGAGACCATCCAGCTGGACAGGGCCCCCCTCGGCAGCTGTCCCTTCCCAGGTTGGACTCAGATCATAGGCAAGGCCCAGGGGTGCCGGGCGTGCTGGGCGATGCCGCCTGGATCCCGAGCAGAGATGTGGTGGCAAGGTTCCCAGAAGACCAGGGCGGGAAGCCCTGCTCCTTAAGGTCCCATTTCTGGGTGGTCCTGGGAAGGAGGGCGCAGCAGCCGGAGTGCTGGCCTCTGACGGGGAGAGGCTCTCCTCTCTGGGGTGGTGGGGTACCGTGGGGGGATCGTTGATAGAGAGGCATGGAGGGGGAGCTGGGACTTGGGGAGCTGACCTGTGGCTACCTCACACAAGAGAGAGTAGATCCAGCTCTTTCCTTTTAGGGCGCAGGCAGGAAGTGGCACTGTGACTTGTTGACAGCAAAGCCCATGGCCCCAGACACTCACCGAGTCCTGAGTTTCAGGCGATGCATGACCCAGCAGAGGCTCCCGGCCCTCTAGGA
>PVKY010007409.1:0-14957 GCA_004027775.1 Bradypus variegatus
TTTGCAAGATCAGTGCTGCAACAGTATGGTAAATAGAGGATTGGGGTTGGAGGTCCTTCTCTCCATTGATGGCACCATTTTAAAGTCCTACCATGAGAGGCAGCCTGTGAGTGCCTCCAGGCTTCTGTTGGCTGAATCATGGATGTGGTTTCTGTTTGATCCTCAGTGCTTTTGAGTATGACTTGGGCTTTGAGAATTAAATAAAAATAGTTTATATTTTACTATCTAATTCTACAAAAGTTATTCAACTCATAATTATGACACATGCTGAAAAGAAAAACAAGTCAACAATATAAAATGAATACCTAGTAGCTAGTTCAGGTAAAAACTATTTTCTCCTATTGAGTAAAAGTTAAAAAGTAAGTACACTAAAAATAATTTTGGAAGAAATTAATTTAGTTTCTTGATTGTTTTATATTTCTGGAAAAATAGCAGTCATGATTTTTTTAAAACTTTGATTGCATTGCTATTATATATTTTTATAAGTTGCTTATTTGCATATTTAATTCAATACCTTGAAATTTAGGTAAATAAATGACATTAAAAGTTACTCAGCAAATGCACAGCTATAAAGTTATATCAAATGTTAATAGCTTTTTAAGTTTTGATTTAACTTTTAAATTACACATTTTATTTAGTCATCTTGACCTTGCATTGAATAAGCTTTGTACTTACTCTTTTTAGGTATAAAGCACAAATATACATACATAAATAGTATCCCTGCTATATTAAAATACCATATTTTGATTGCATGTATCAAATACCATATTTTGATTGCATGTATGGATCATCATTACGTAGTTGCAAGTCAATCATATTTTTGTGATACCTGTCACCATTATATAATCTGTAGACAATATAGGAATATGGTGCTGATGGTGTAGTAAGAAGTCATAACTGAAGCTCGATGTTAGATCCAGGTGATGTGACTTTCATGAGCTGCTCCATTAAGTCTCTCACTGGAGTGACTTGGTGTTCTAGTTTGCTAATGATGCCAGAATGCAAAACACCAGAAATGGATTGGCTTTTATAAAGGGGGTTTATTTGGTTACATGGTTACAATCTTAAGGCCATAAAGTGTCCAAGGTAATGCCTCAACAATTGGGTACCTTCACTGGAGGATGGCCAATGGTGTCTGGAAAACCTCTGTTACCTAGAAAGGCACTCGGCTGGCATCTGCTCCAAGTTCTGGTATCAAAATGGCTTTCTCCCAGGACATTCCCCTCTAGGCTGCAGTACCTCAAAAATGTCACTCTTAATTGCTCTTGGGGTGTTTGCCCTCTCTTAACTTCTCCAGAGTAAGAGTCTGCTTTCAGTGGCCATCTTCAAACTGTCTCTCATCTGCAGCTACTCTCTCAGCTTCTATGCATTCTACATAGTGTCCCTCTTGGCTGTAGCAAGCTCGCTTCTTCTGTCTGAGCTTATATAGTGATCCAATGAACTACTCAAGGCCCACACTGAATGGGTGGGACCACACCTCTATGAAAATTATCCAATTGAGTTATCACCCACATTTGGGTGGGTCACATCTCCATGGAAACACTCAGTCAAAGAATTACAATCTAATCAACACTAACACCTCTGCCCAAACAAGATTGCATCAAAGATAATGGAGTTTTGGGGGACATAATATATACAAACCAGCACACCTGGGTTCACATTGCT
The DNA here is from genome assembly GCA_004027775.1 of Bradypus variegatus. NCBI lineage: Eukaryota > Metazoa > Chordata > Mammalia > Pilosa > Bradypodidae > Bradypus > Bradypus variegatus. The sequence goes on from PVKY010007409.1 coordinate 1,666, forward strand.
TGCTGTTCCTCCACAAGACAAATACATTCCCACTATAGGGTCTTCGTATTCATAGTTCACTCTGCCTTAAAAGCTCTTTTTGCCTGATCATGGTGCATTCACTAATTTGGTTCTGGTCTTTGCACAAAATTCGTGTCCTTGGAGTTTATACTTGTTTCTTGTTTGTTTTAACTTATGAAACCTATCACCACCCTATACCTATTTGGTGGTTTTGTATATTGTCTATCTCCTTCGTTAGACTGTCAACTTTGCAGAACAGGGCCTTTTGATTACTACTCTACCCCCGCTGCCTCCAGAAGAGGTACTCAGTATTTATCGAACATGTAAATAAACACATGGAACACAATTAGCATGCTTTTTTGTTACTTTAGACAACATTTCTACCTGCTAGAGGTAGTGAAGCAGCTAAACAAAAGAGGCCTCTCTTTCTCTCTCTGTCTAGCTCTTTTTCTCTCTTGTTCCCCACCTCCCTCACTTTTCATATTACAAATGGTTGATATGATCCAGGACCCTGGGGGGATAAACCTCCAGAGGGCCCCCCTCTTAAGACTCCTCTTCTTTCTCCCTGCCCTGCTTACAATAAATCTGCAAGAAATTTCCCCGGACATACAGACTTTGAGGGTGATTTCTTCACCTGGTTGCAAAGGGAGGAACAGCCATCCCTTGGTCACATACCACTAGGATAACCTGGGCCTCTTGCCCAGTCCTGCCTACCAGATTCTGGTCTCAGGTGTGAGTTACTGTGGGCTTGCTGTCTCATCCAAGTGTGATGACAGTCTCCTCCAGGAAGGTCATGCAAAACATTTCTCCTGGAATATATTACTCTAATCAATTTCAGACCTTGCTTTAGATGTCCTTGAAGCTTCCCAGGAACCATCTGAATGTGCATTCCCATGAGATTCTGGCCCCGGACACCAGAATACTTTGGAATTAAACTTCCTGATGAGTTTAGACATTGCTATGTACATACTTCTGGGTCAATCTAAAAGTACAATGTAATTTTTATTGTGGGGTGGGGGGTTGTATTTATCTAGCATGTGAAATGGCAGAAAAGGAAACACATATTGATTTTGCAAATGTATACTTTTTCTGTGGTCTCTAAAGAAATGAAAGAAATCAGAGACTCTATTTGCTATTGCCATATGGAATATAGTGTGAGAAAAATTTACCAGCCTGCAAACCTGCAGTTTCTGGTCTTAAATATTACCTATGAATGGGGTTTTCTTCTTACAAATGGAAATTCCTGAACATCTAAATGGGGGACTCACTCACTTGTTCCTTGATTTGTAGTTCAACCCACAGACCCTTTACACTGGATTAGGTTCAGGCTGCTAGGTCTGACAGCTTGAGTGTGACTCTTGGTTCTGCTACTTAGTCTATGATATTGGATAATACACATTGCCACTCTGAACCTGAGTTTCTTCTTCTGTAAATGAATGCTTACCTTACTGGGTGGTTACAAGGATTAAGGGAAATAATTTATGGAAAGCTCTTAGCACAGTTTCTGGCACATAGTAAGGATGCAATAAATGCTAGCTGACATTATTATTATTATTATCATTATCATCATCAATAACACTAGTAGTTGTGAGATTAGTTAATGGCCACACAGCTAGTTTAAGATGGAATCTTTTAAAAAACAAGTTTCTTCAAACCCAGTCAAGCGATTTTTCTATTATTTCAAAATATTAGTTTTTGGAGAAGATAGGACAAGAAGTTAAATAGATGAGAGTGAAGATGACAATGACATTGGTAAAGCTGATGATTACTTGAACCTTGGCTTGGTTGCATACTGGAATCACCTGGGTAGTAGTTTAAAAAATACTATTCCAGGATTCCACCCTCAGAGATGCTAATTTAAGTGGTTTGGAGTGCAGCCTAGGCAATGGGATTTATAATATATCTCCCTAATATTTCTCATGTACAGGAAGGGTTTAGAGGCACAGGCTATGATGCCCACGTGGAGGAAGCCCAGCAGAGAAGTTTTATTCTCCTTCCCTGATCTCACAACCTTGAAAAGATGGACCTTTGAGCTCAGGTCACTTAACTTGGCATCTTGAGAGGAAACACAAACAGCTGGCTACCTCTCCACTTGGGAGTCACCACCCTGAGCCCTCTGTGGGCTCCTCACCCTGCACCCAACTGTCAAACACTATCTCAGAAAAATGCACCCGCATGTGGGCCTACACATTCTTTAAAAGCTTATCGCCTTTAAGATTGTGATGGGAATCCTAAAATGCCTGTGTGCAAGCACGTGTGTGTGTTTATAAGCACCGGCATACAAGCATGAGTACAACCAATTTCCAGATTCCCCTAGGGTCTAAAAGGGCTGACTATTGCCGAGGGAGGGGAACTTGATTTTGAGAGCACCCTGAGGTTGCCCCAAGCCACCAGGTGGCACCATATTATACATTGAGCTAATGGCCTTCTGTTCAATGAGTTAGCTCCACTTCAGGGATAATGCCATGACTTATCCATATATGACCTCCCTGGCTGTGTAACACTGGGAATGTTATTTAACGTCTCTGTGTCTCAGTTTCCTCATTTGAAAAATAGGGATGATAATAGTACCTACTAATAGGTGAGAAGTAATGTAATATACATGAAGTGGTGCCTGGTGTGTAGGAAATGCCAGCCTTTATCATCCACTATTGAGTAAACTATAAAGAGATTTCCAGGCAGAGAAAAGCAGAATGGGGCCGGACATCCCAGGCGTGAAGCATGACTTGTGGAGAGGCAGAAGTGCAGAAAGCGATATGTCCGGGGACTAAAGACCGGGATGGAGTTGAGGAATTGTGCGAAGCCTGTGGAGGAGAGCGGGGGGCTCGGGCTACCGAGGCTGGCTCCGAGGACGGCGTGCAGCCGGAGCGCCAGGGAAGGCATTTTCGGTGGGCCGAGGGTTGGCGGGTCGCCGGAGAAAGCTCTGCGTCAGTTCCTGGGGGTCGGACTGAGACAGAGAGACGTCACGGGGTTGGGGGCGGGGGGTTCTAATGAAATAATGAGTGTGGAAAGGGCTCATTTTAAAACCACGAAGCACAGGTGCATATGGGTGGCTCGGGGAAACGGTGGCGCTGGGGACTTTCCTCTTGTCTGGGAGGATCTCAGAAGGATCGGTTACTTTTCTGCCCCATATCCTGCCCGGGGGGGGGGTGGAGGGGCGCGGGGTAAGGCTCCCACCTCCTCCCGCTGCCTGCACCCGAGTTTGCTGCAGGTATAGACCACAGATCTGACAGACAAGAACCATCAAGGATTCTTTCTCCCCCCACCCCCGCCCCAAGCCCCCACCATACTATCCCACCCACACTCTTGGATGGGAACCTTCCCAACATAGTACAATATAAGCAGAGAATGAAGGCTCTGGAGCAAGCCGTTTTAAATTCTGCTTCTATTAATTACTAGCTCTGTGACCCAGGTAAATTACTTAACTTTGACTTTTTTCACCCTTAGTTTTCACATCTATAAAATGGGAATAATAGTAATTTCCACCATATAAAATGACTGGCTGTGAGGATTAAATGAGTTAATATGTGGAAAGGGCTAAACAGCCCTGGCACACAGCAAGTGCTAAATAAGAGTATGTTAATTAAAATATGTAAAACGATGATAACTGAATCTACTTCAAAACTTATTGTGAGCATTAAAGTGTTTAGGGTTCTATCTTGATTAAGTTAGCAGCTACTATGGCTATTCTTAGGGCTGCCCCAGCACCCACGGAAAGGTGTGGATGGAGGGATGTTTTCCCTTTCAGTGAATCTACTTGAACATTAGCCTTGCTTTCTTACATTTCTACTTGGATTTTACTTTGGGTTAGTTATTATTTAATTTGTTTTGCATTTATAGATTCTAACCTACACAGCCAACATTTTCCAACTATGAATTTACCCCCTCCCTCACCCCTTGCCATAGGACTTAGTTGTTATCTGCATGAAGCTGTTTGAATCTTCTTCTCCCACCCTAAATATTCTTTTTTCCAAAAGTGATGTCACTGGGATACTTTTGACAGGTCAAATTTCCATCACTGTCTCTCACAGAGCTCCCATGCCTTTCGTCCCTGATATACATCTCAGTCACTTTGCCAGGTAATTGTAGCCAATTCTTCTCAATTACCTCAAGCCACCTTAAGGTGTGGAGAAAGGGTGGTCATAGGACTTCTCCTTTGGGGTCTGTGGGGCAGAAACTCAAGAGATAAGAGATGGTGAGCATTTCACAAAAAAGCAGAGAAAACCAGGCAAATGGAAAGTGGGGGAAACCAGGACATCCCTCCCTACAAGGGCTTGTACCCTTGGCCCACTTCCAGGAAGAGCAGCTTCCAGTGTGGCTGGAGGGCTGGCGACCTCCAGGGAAGTCAGGGAAGCCCAAATAGAATTCCAGCTCTGCCTTTTGACCTACAGGATCTGGGGCCATTTACTCAACTCTGGCTTTTTTCCCCCTCATCTGTAAAATGAGAACAAGGACAACAATAGTACATTATAAGTGTTTGTAAGGATTACATGTGCCACACAAATCATGTTCAAACCTCAGGACCCTTGCACTTGATGGGTCCTCTGCCTGGAATGCTTTCCCTACAAATTTCTCATGGTTAGTTTCTTCTTATCATCTGACCACCCCATCAAAAATGGCCATCCCCTGACACTTTTATTCCATTGCTATATTTGTGTGTGTGTGTATGCACACACTTGTGTATGTGTGGTACAATTCCATGGATTAAAAAAAAATTTTTTTATTACCATTATACAACCTAACATTTCCCTTTTAAACCACATTCAGATATATATATCTTGGTGCTGTTAATTACATTCACAATGTTGTGCTACTTTTTTATGGCTGAATAATATTCTATTATATGTATATACCACATTTTGTTTATCCATTCATCAGTTGATGGACACTTGGGTTGCTTCTTTCTTTTAGCAGTTGTGAATAACACACTGCTACATTTTATTGTTTACCTAATACCACAATTTGAAATAAAATTTACTTGGTTATTATCAGTCTCCCCAACTAGAGTATAAGTTCCACAAGTCCATATTCATTGCTATGTGCACCATGCTTAGCACATTTGTATTAAAAGCACTTGTATATTCAGCACTTAAAATGCAATTATATAGTTGCTGCTATTATTCTTATTTTAGCAGGAAAGGGTATCAGTTTTACCATTCTCTGGTTTTATTTCTGACAATTCACAAGCCTCTAGGCTCTCATCACAGAAAATAACTTCAAACTATGTGCTAGTCAACTCTTAAAAAAAAATCTATAGAGGAATGCAATTCTTTCATTTCTCTAAATATTCCAGATGTTACACCATCAGAAAAACTATAAACTATAAACTTGCCCCTTTCAAAGGTTTAAGCTGAGTAGAATTTTTTGTGCTCTGCCTTAGGCTTTCACTGAGGGGTACTCTGAGAAACCACTGTAAGAATCATTTAATATTCAAACGATGTTAGGGAGCTAGTACATTACAGCCCCAGGAGCCACTTTGAGAAACCCCAGTGCAAGAAATTGCTTCCAGAGCTCAATCCCTAGCAACACATTCACTTCCTTTAGGGAGCTACTATGTATTTTTGTCTTCAAGAGTTGGGGAACAGACCATATTTCCCTTTTTACTTTGGCTGCCAGGAAGTTCATAAACAAACACTTAACTCATATACTGCAGCTAGGTAAGTTTGTATGGCCTTCATATTTATATTTCTATTTTTCCTTAGTCTTTACTTCATGCTCTATATTCATTTTCACTATGATTAATCTCTGGGAAAATCAAAATTTTGACTGAGGGAATGGGTAGGTCCTCACAGAGCCTGGGCAGCCAGAACAACAGCCTAATCATATCACAGGGACCACCTGGGAAGGATGCTGCTACCACAGCCACCAGCAGATGCAGCCTCCTGACTTGAGTGTCTGCTTGGCTGAGACCAGCCACCTGTGCAGCCAGGGGAGCAGTGCACAGTGAGGGTCTGTCCTTCTAGGTATCTGTAGGCAAGACCTTCTGACTCCCATCCAGACTCAAACAGTAGGGAATTCCCCAACTGGGAGAAAGGGGCTCAGATATTAGGCAGCTCTCCCTATTGATAACTGTCTGTTATGGGTTGAACTATGCCCCCCAACATGATGTGCTAAAGTCCTAACCACCAGTAATGTGAACTTATTTGAAAAAGGGTCATTGCAGATGAAACTTATTAAATTAAGATGAGATCATTCTGAAGTAGGTCAGGCGCCTGATCCAATATGACTGGTGTCTTTATAAGAAGAGGAAATTTGGACACACACAGACTGACAAGAGAGAAGATGGACACGTGGAGACAGAGAAAGAGATTAGAATTACACTGCCACAAGCCAAGGAACCAGGGATTGCTGGCAAACACCAGAAGGTAGGGCGAGGCAAGAAAAGATTCTCCACTGACGTTTTGAGAGGGAGTATGGCCCTGTCAACACCTAGATTTTGTGCCTCTAGGTTCCAGAGATGGGAGACAACCCATTTCTGTTGTTTTAAACCACCTACTACATGTTACTTTGTTACAGCGGCCCCAGGAAAAGAAGACAGTGTTCATTAGAGTTTATTGTATTTTCTGGATTTTTTTTTCTTATATACCTCAAAGCCTTGGTGGAACGAAGCCGGATGGAAGTAAACCAGAAAATACATGTAACAGATGTGAACTGCTGCAAGCCACAAGGTGAGAGAAACATTTCATTTCTTTATCTAAATGAAAACCTGCTCTGGGTCCTGCTTGCCAATATTGGTGAGAATTTCAGCATATTTATTGTGGCTCCCTCCTCATTCCTGGGACTATCACATTTTTAGAAAAAAATAAGGGGCTTGGGGGAGCGATCCTGTGGTTGCCATGGAGATGCTCACTGTGCAGGTGCCCGGGCCCATCGGAGTTGGCAGTTCCCTGGTTACACCCCACCCCACCCCCTCCCCGCCAGCCTCCGCGGCTGTGTTGGTTGTACACTCAGCCCCTCAGGTCAAGGGGGTGTGTTTTAGGTACCTTTGGGTGTGCGGGGTCACTTCTGGCTGTGGGGAGGGCCAGCTCTACCATGGATTCCCCTTCATGAGAAAAGCAGACACCATGACTCACTGCAAACCTGCATTATCCGTTCTCTCCCACCACACCCAGCATGTCGGTGTTTTAACCATTTTAGCCCTAACATCGTGGTGTACACTACACCAATTCTCTTCAGCCTGGTCCCATTCTGGATCTGAGCGACACTCTGAGTGTGGGACAGTGGACATTGTTCTCCCCAGTGTGAGCAGGAAGGCGACCCTCCACACTTCTAAACATGGAAGGAGACTGATTTGACCAAACTCTGCAAAGCCGGGGTATTCCCGGGATGGCGTCGGGCTACCAGGCAGCGTGCAGTGGAGCAGTGCTGGGCCGGCCATCCTCCCAGACTCCCCCATTCCAGGCAAGACTGGGAAGTGCGGGGTACACCACAAGCTGCTGCGCTCAGCCTGGCGTTGCCACTCATCCCTGCTCCTGCACTGGGCAACGAGGATCACAAAGGCCCGTGTTACCGTCTGAACACCAGAGGGCGCCATTTGCCTGCTTCCTGGCCTGTTTTGAGGGCTCTGAAGGCAGCCCTGTTCAGAATTAGAACCTGATGGCTTTGACAGTGAAATAAGATCTGACATTTTAGATCCAGATACAAAGAACTAGGATCTTTCCTGTGAATTAAGGTCACTAACAGTAAAATAGGAGATTCCTTTCCATCCAATTTCAACAAGTGACTGGGAGGCTGGTTGGCATGGTTTTCAAGGAGCTGATGATTCCAGGCATAGGGGCAAAGAACAGTGATTCTGGCAAAAAGCATAAAATATTGAACCTTCTATGAAGGGTCGGGAAGTCCTTTCACTAACTCCTGTGAAAAGCTTTTCCAGCCTCTGCCACTTCAATTATCTCTAAACCAAGGGATAGAATCCCCATTCTCTCTGTATAGCTCCACGGCTCCTATCAGGCCATTCCATTTTCCGTGCTTTTCTGAAAGCTTCTGTTTTCAGGTAACCCAACCACAGGACTAATGTGCAGCCATCTGGGGTTCTTCCATTTGGAATTTGTCCTCTTTTTGAATCTTGACTGAGCCAGAACAGGCTATGGAAAAAGCACTTGCTAAGTAAACGAAAACTACAAACAAGATCTCAGGGGGCATGATAAAAGCTTTTGCTCCACTACCCTTTTGTTACATGTAAATAGACTGAGCTTATTTCAAATGGGTCTCACTGGGCCATAAAAGCAAGCCTCAGCAGGACATTCATGTGGAAACACCGTCAACAGTTATGGTTTTAAAAATAATTAAAATGTAGTTTTTTAAATCCCTAATTCAGACTCTCTGTTCATTCATCTGGCATTCAATTAATTACTGATCATACACTGGCTGTTTGCTACTCTGTCCCATATGCAGCCGGTATGAAGATAAACTAGGCGTGACTCTTTGCCCTGCAATTGTTCAGTCTTTAGGTGATAAATTTTGCAAAACAGAATTGCTGTATGGGAGAATAAGGACTGGAGTGTGAGCAGTGCTACTGAAACAGAAGAGAAACCACTCAGTATGAAGGGGTGAAACGTGCCCTTCTCCCTCATTATTCCCTACCTAACTGTGCGCTCATTCACTCAACATACATTTAGTATGTGCCAGGCACTGTGCTAGGCAGAGAGCCCAGGAGGGTGGAGGGCAGACACTGCTCATGCTACATGGAACCAACACTCCCTTATTTCCTTCAGACCTGGAAGAGAAGGTGTTTCTTTTCCCTCCTTGACTATATTCATGGAACTGTATGTCTCTAAAGGAGGAAGAGAAAAAGGTTTTCTTCATAAAGGCCCCTGACCCATGGAGAAATTGAGGAAAGAGGACATGAATAGAGAAAAGTCAATTAGCAAGTTTCAGAAACTTAACATGATTTGTTGGAATGACACTTGGCATCACAGAATGGGAAGAACATCCAGCCATCCCAGCTTCAGTAAGCCAAAACTGGGATAGATCTGGGGACCACAGAGGCTAAACCGACTTCTGTATAAGACCCTTTTGGTTGCAGGTGACAGAAAGCCAACTTAGACTATTTTAGGCCAAAAAGGACAGGGATGAATTAGAGATGAACAGAACTAGGGACTCTCTCTCTCCTCCTGTCACCTTGGCCTCTCTGGGATGCAGGTTCCGTTCTCTCCCTCTGATCATCAGCTTTCTCTGAGGGGCTGAAACCAAGGTTTCTGGCAGTTCTTTGCTGACATCTTTTCAACTTTGCCAGTAGAGAGGAAAGGGGTCATCTTCCCCAACTCCATTTAGAAAAATCCTGCAGAAGGATCCTGATTGGCTCAGCATCTGTCTTTACCCAACTCTAGACCAATCACAGAGGTCAAAGGGCGGGTTCAGTACTCTGGCCCCACTCGGGACCAGTGCCCCTCCCTGTGGCTGGGGTGGGAGGTGGGGTGAATAGTCACCACCCCACACCAGACCACATCGTTTGGGTGAGCAAGACCGATTTCCTGGAAGAATGAAAATCCTGTCACCAGCAGAAGAGGAAAGGGGCACTGGGCAAACAAATAACAAAAGATTACTACTGGAGAAATAGATTGGGTAGGGAATTTACAACTTTTACTAAAGTTTTCTTTAGTGTCAGTCACAGGCATTAGATCTTACACACATTAACGTTCGTATTTGAGTACAACATTTATTAACTCACTTATTACTGAGAGTTTCTCCTCCAGAGCTCTGATGTGGGCTTTAACTGGGTCCTACTGGAAAGAGGAGGAGAACAACAATAAAAAGACTTTAATGAGAAAATAATGCTTTAAAAATGTAAGGTAAGAGGGAATTTAACTTTCGAATCTCGTTACGACTGTGTTTTGTTCAGCAAGAGAGCTTACTTACTGTTTCTTAAGCCTAGGACACAACCTGTTCCTGTGGAGCTTGTCTAGTTTTTCCAGAGAAGAGTCTCTTGAAGAGTCTTTCCCAGTTATGTAAATGTAAGCAGAACTTCATTGGCTTTGGAGATAAGTGTAATAGGACTTTCTGTGGCCAAGCAAAGACGCTCCTCCCAATACTCTTTAATAAGCCGATCTGGAAATTTTGGGGGCGGGTGGGAAATGTGCGTGGGGGTAAAGGATCTCCTAGGAGGAAAAGAGTTGAAGACTCTTATGATTAGAATCTTACTGATGGCCTGAGATGGTCTCAACTAAAGTCCGCTGGCAGAAGGAACCCCAAAGGAGCTTGAAGGGAGGGGGGTCTCCCGGTCATGTTGGAAACTTTATTCTGGTCTGGTGTATATTTGAGCCTGGGATCCACTCTCAACCCTGACAACCTGTTAGAAAGGACAGAGCTGGGAGTAAGGCCTGAGCACAGACACAAAAGCCTCACCCCAGAGAGCCCCAATGTGGGGCATACCTGGGTGCGAGTAAAACACAGAAGGGAGAGGGCGGGACTGGCTCCTTTGTACTAGATAACCTCTGAGGTTCTTGACCCCTTCAGCCAGAGGTGCCAGGGAGGTAAGAGTAGAGAACAAGAGAAACTGGATATTCTGTTAATGGGAATAGGTTGGGAGGTCAAATGATTACTTGAGTATTAAAAAGAGATGAGACCTTATTTAGACATCAGGCTGACGAAGGCAGTTTGTGCCAGCAACACTGGAATGCGTAAAATTATAAAAACTTATAATGAGAGAGAGATTTATCTACCTAAGATTTGAAGCCTGGGCTTTTACAACTATTATTTTGTAGCAGTAATATTCCCAATACGCAATACCTTGTTATACTTACACAGCTAGTAGGAAAAAATGCTTGCCCCTGCTGGATTCTCTCCTTGTGGACCACGTGTAATTAAACAGAGAATAAACTTTTAACCAAATCTCCTAATCTTCACTCCAGCATCTCTAGTCAGGACAGAGAAGCTGGGACATCTAGACTGGCATTCTGCTTCAAGGGTGTGCCTCAGAGCACACGGTCCTGTCTAGTCCTCTCTTTTTGCCTTGAAGGAAACAGGCCAGCCAAGTGTTGATATGTACACCCAAATCATGTAGCGAAAGGCTCCTAAACTCAGCCCACATTACTGATTTATGTGTTTTCCCTTTAGCCAAGAGGAAAAGTGGGTAGGATAGATGACTAAGTAGCTAGAAATGGAGGGCTTACCTATTTGATTATCATTTACCTTTACACTGGAGGTGTGACTGGTGAGTGCACTAGGCTGGCTGCTGAGTATTATTTAGCAACTCACTGCTGCCTTGAAGAGTCCTGGTAGTCTGAGCACATATTTCCTTGCTTGGAAAATTCTTTTGAGAGGGTTGGTTTGTACAAACTCTAAATGTCACATGTTTTAAAAATCAATTTCTGAGTCAAGAAAGTTTATTAACTGTCCATGAAGTGAGAAGAGGAAAAATTCTGTTAAAAGCAAACTTTTAGAAAATCTGTGTGTATCTGTTCCTGCCTTTAAAGATTGGGCAACAGAAGTCCTAGGAGGTTAAGGATGCCTTACCCAAGAATTTGACCTGATTCAAAGAAAAAAAAATAAGCTTTTAATTTCAAAATGTTTGGCAGGTTTCTCTGTGTAGTGAGACTGGCCATCATTGTTGACTGTCTCATTTTGAAAGGCATTATAATGGGCCTTGTCTTTGGGATACCAGTAGGGGAAGAAATGATTTGAATTATATAATAAAGAAAGGGGGGGGTGTTGAGATTCCCAAGAATGTCTATGGGGAAAAGAGGCTGAGGAAACATGTCAGAGGCCAGGAGAATTGGGAGTAAAGACGGCCAGTGAGAAGGTCCCAGAGGTGGGCAAAAGTGAGGACTGTTTAAGAACGAAGGCATCTGATGTTGCTTTTTAAGTCATCTGCTGGGCCACGTGGTAGTCTGACTGCCCTAGACCTTCAACACCAGCCCATCACTCGTGGCAACTTTACGTGCTGTGGGAAACCAGAGGTCAAAGGAATAACTAAATTCAAGGCAAGATTGTAAGAAGGGAAAATCATGGGAGGAGAGAAGAGGGCGAGAATTCAGCAATAGCGGCATAACTGGAAGGAGAGAAACTGGGGGAAACATACTCTCCCAAGAATCCCCCCAAATACTGGAAGACAAGGTTTTCCCACCTTTTGTGGGATGGAGGGTCCAAACATTGTAACATTAAATATTTAGAAAGGGATGTCCCCACAGGGCACGAAGATTCATCCATCTTGACCCAGACAGTTGACCCAGATGGAGTCAGCTACCATCTTCCAGGCACTCTGCTAGGTGTTTCCCACAGTTTTTTTCATTAATTTCCTCATGGATGTTTAAGCGCCTGGTTCTATAGTACATTAGCATACCCTGAGGCTGAATAGTACTGATTAGGTTTTTCTAAATTAATAAATTACAAAAACAGTGATTTGATGGGTGCAGGGTTGGGGGAGGAATATCAGACTAACTTTGTCTATGTATTTGAACTTTGTAAAAGAGTGTTGGAAAGAGAACTAATCACACTGAACAGTTGCTAGGAAGATATCTTTCAATTTTTTGTAGGGGAGAATGGTAGCTTGAATTAATTGGCCTCGATTATTGGTTTTCTTTCATCTCTAGCCATGTAAGAAAGATAACCACAGTACTGTAGTAATTGTAGAGTAATTAGGGGGATTTGCTAAAGGTAAACCTAGCTGGTGAGTACTAGGGATTCTGTAAACATTTTGTCCATTTGCACATTTCCAGACAATTTTTAAGGAAACACCAGTTTGTTAACAGGCTTCCTAGGGTGAATGCTATCATCAGAGATACTGACTCCAGCTTTTAATCCTTCTGTCATTTAAGCTGATGCCTTTAATATTTTTTCAGCTGCCAGTCATGTGGCTGGTGCAACCTGTCTTGATGGAAATTTGAAGGCTGTGGTCAGGGCTGTGGGCCTGGCTGGCTGCTGGTGGGATGGTTTTCTGGAAGACTGCAGCCATGGGCACCCCCTCACCTTCCAACGGCTCCCTCATTCCTCCTTTCCCCTGGTTCACCAGGGCTGTTCCTCACGAATTTCCTATTTTCTATCTATATGACACACTAAAAATGTTAAGAGAATCTTTCTAAAGAAGTGCTTTTCAAAAAAATTTTATTAACTACATCTCTCAGTAAGAAGTATATTTTACAGGGTGTGCTGATTTGAATGTATTATGTCCCCCAGAAAAAGCCACGTTCTTTGATGCAATCTTGTGGGGCAGACATATTGGTGGGGATTGGATTGAAACATTTGGATTAGGTTGTTTGCATGGGGGTGTGCCCCACCCAGCTGTGGGTGATAGCTCTGATGAGGTATTTCCATGAAGGCGTGGCCCCACCCATTTAGGGTGGGCCTTGATCAGC
>PVKY010007410.1:0-14957 GCA_004027775.1 Bradypus variegatus
ACCCTCTGCCCTTCCAGCCCACAGCCCATCCTCACCGGTGCCCAGGCCTCACTTTCTGCCTGACCACCCATGCCCTGGTGGAGAAGGAGCAACCCTCTCACTTGGAGAAGCTTCTGCCTTTCCCCTCCATCCCTCCCACTCAGGTAGGACACCTGTTTCCTTAGAAGGGATAGTTCGTCTCCAAATTCAGAAAAGCGACTCCCTCCTCACCTGCCCATCAAGAACTATCTGGAGCCAACATCTCTGGAAAAGTATTCTGGGAACACAAATACCTCAGGATACGTTAGGGGGAGGAGGGAGTGGAGAAGTTCCAGGGTTAAGCACTATTTGGGAAATTAATAAAATAAAGTTTCTTTCTAACAAGTCTCAAGACTTTAAGAAACTCAAGTGCACAGTGACCCTCGAGATGGGACTGAGGAACCCTGCGACTCGCACACCTATTTGACCACAGCCCCATTTGAAGACCAGCATGTCAGCTCTGTGGGGTTAGTAATTTCTGTCTGCATTTCCCCTCATGCATGCCCAGACCCTAGAAGGGTGCCTGACACAAAGCACAGGCTCAATAAATACGTGCCGGCGGAATGAGCAAATGACCAGGAGTTCTCGGGTCAAGGAAGGGGACTCAACAGCATTGAGGCGAACTCTGAGGCCCAGAGAAGAAAAGTGGCTTGTCCAGGGTTTCCCAGCTCTTTGCTGGTGGAGGGGGACTGACTCAGGTCCGCCCAGCACTCCGCCCAGCGCTCTTTGTTACATAGCATCCATATCTGTGGTTCTCAAACCTCACCCTGTGCCTCAGCATTGCCCGGAGGGCTTGTGAAAGCGCAGCGGGCCCATCCCCCGGGCCTTCTGGTTCACTAGGGCTGGAATCGGGCAGGAGAGTCTGCATTTCGGACAAGTTTCCAAGTGGTGCTGCCGGTTTGAGTCACTTCCCACCCCTGCATCTCCAGTGCTGGGAGCACCACAGGCAAGGAGCCCGGAAGGCTTTCCCCTGAACACAGTGGTCCTCAAGAGCTCAGGAGGTCAGGACAGAATGTCCCTTCCCAGCCATGCTCTCCCTAGACCAAGGTCATTATCAGCTCATCTCAGCCCCAAGCTCTCTTGGCCCCCAATGCCCAAACACTCAGGTCTCTGCTCGCACCATTTCCCCATCTCCTACATCCAACCTCCTCTCCTCATACTCGACCCAAATCCCACCATGTCCTGCCTTCCATGACTAGTGACATTCCTGACAAAGCCTTCTCAGGCCATCCCAGCCCACACTCAGCTCTCCCCTCCCAGAATGCCTCCTGCTTTTTTAATTCATACCATACTGTTTAGTGCTTAATTGTCCCAAAATTATTTTTTGCATGTTTGTCTTATCTCCACAACTACATTTTACATTCTTTAAAGACAGGGATCTCATCAAAAAGCTCTCCAGGTCCCACAGGGCCTGCAGGCCACTGGGCAGGGCAGGCACCCCTCAGGCCACCAGGGAGCCCTTCCTGTGCCTCCCCCTCTTTCCTTCTCCAGAGCCCCCGATTTCCAGGACCCTCCTCCACCCACCCCCAAAGGCTCTGCTCTCTGGAATGCAGAATCAACCCAGCAGAATCAATTCCAGCAGCTGGGCCTCATCCCCTTCACCCCTGCCGCTGGATGCCTCCCCCCTCTGCCCTCTGCCACTATGGCCGGGGACTACGGACCCCCCCACCCCGACCTGGGCAAGGAGAAATACCACCAGGGTGGCCCAGGCTGTCACAAGTGGACTGTGGGGCCTGGGGGGCCCGCATGAGAAGGGGAGATGAGAACAGACAGAATGAGCAGAGCCTCAGTCCCACTGGCGGTTCCCAGGGCTGAGGCAGGAGGAGGAAGAAGGGGGGTGGGGTGCCGGGAGTTGGGGGCAGACATGAGGCTTGGAATGGGGAGGAATGTGTTCAAGAGATGCAACCAGAGCCAAAAGGGAATCATCCCAACAACAGCAGCAAAACTATTTCAGCCCCAGCCCAAGAGAAACACACTGGAAGGGAGGAAGTCAGCAGAAAGGGGGGTGCTGGGAGTGGGAGGTAGAAGGGTCACCTGGGCTGGCACGGGGTGGGGGGGGTCACTGCGAGCAGGACCCACCACAGAAGCAGTGGCCTCCTGGCTCAGGAGAGGTAAGGGCTTGTCGCTAGGAGACGGAGGCACTGGGGACCACGGGGCACCAGCCGGCTGCAGCCCCAGGGGATGCCACTGGCAACCAGTCTGGAACGGGAGGTTCTTCTGTTTCCCTGGCTCCCTCCTACCTCCGGGGGCCTCACCTGTCGGCTTCTGGGGCGGCCCCCATAGGACGGGCGGTCAGTGGCCAGTGCCGGAGAGTATGCCGGGCTCTGGAAACTGAAATGGGGAAATGGGTGCTGTGGGTGCCAAGGGCCCCACCCAGGCTGCCCCGGGGATGAAGAGGGTGACTTCAAAGCTCCAGGGGCCCAGGTGGCCAGGGCATCCTGCCTGCCCTTACCTGCGGGCGATCACTGCCTCTCCGGGAAGGGCCTGTGGGCTGGCAGGGGGCAGGCTGCAGAAGGGGCTGCTGGGCTGGGGGCTCAGGGATGCGGGGCTGGAGTAGGACGACCTCAGGGAGGACTGGCTGTCACTGTGCGTCCTCACGGAGCCCTGTGGAGAGAGGGGCAGGGAAGGGCTGGGCGTCTCGGTCCCCGACTGGCCCCTCAGGCCTCACCCTCCCTCCAGGGTCTTGGGGCTCCCAACTGGCAAGGCCCCATCTTACCTGGAAGCGAGTAGCCAGCACCTCCAAGGAGCTCTCACCGTTAGTCTGCCTGGGTGAGGCAGCCCGGGACCTGAGGAAGCAAGGGAGGGAGGGGACGGTCCAGGGAGGGGCCGCAGAGGTCACCCCACCCGGCCCCTAGCCCGGAACCTCAAGACTGGTAAATGTCCGGTCAACTTGTAAATGTCCAGTCAACATGTAATTTTGCAAAATTCAAAAAACAAAACAAAATAATCATCAACTACTGCCATCCTTTCTTAAGAGAAAAGACAGTTTAGCCCCAAAAAGCAGAAAGAACATACTTTCAGAAAAATGTCATTTAGATTCAATAAATTTAACTGTATTTAAAAACTCCTTGTATTATCACTCCCTACGTTTTTTGGTTTTTGTTTTTTCTTCATTTCAGCCAGACTTTGTCACTGGCCAATAGTTTCTAGATCAATCTGGGGGGAGATTGTTGACTTCGTATAATCCCTTGTATTTCACCCATGGAAGTGAGTTGCCAGTCAGTGGCTGGGCCAGTCGCCCACTCCCCCCCAGCCAGAGGCTCACCCCTAGCAGCTCCACCGCCGATGGCTCCAGTATCTTTGAGAGGTCACTCACCGTCCCTTCCACAGGCTCCACCGTCCCCCCCAAAAAATAAAAGGGTGGAAGGGCCTCCCTTACCTCCCAGGCAGGCAGCTGAAAGACCAAGCCTAGATGAGGACGCCCAGGCAACAAGCAGGCTCATAGCCCCCTCCAGTGCCTGCCACCCGTGAGGGGGCTGCCCCACCCCCCTTTCCTCGGGGCCTCCCTTCCAAAGCCCTTCCCAGCTGAGGTCATTTGAGGGCCAGGAGCTGGCTGAGAGTGGGCACCAACTGAGTCCCATCACCACTACAGCCACTTCCAGAGAAGCCAGCAGGAACCTTGGGCATCAGCACCCACCCCAGCCTCAGGGTGGGGTGTGGGGCCAACCTGGGAGGCTCTAGCCACAGGGCTTCTGGAAGCCTGCGAGGTTTCCTGGGGGCTGGGAAGTGGGTCCACAGAAGAAAGAACGGGCAGGGAGCCCTGACTTGCCAGGTGTGGAGCTGTCGGCCTGGGGGAGTCTGGGAGGGAGCCAGCAGAAGCCCTGGGGTCAGCAATTCCCTGCCCCGCCCCCACCAGGCTGCAGCCTCCTGTGGCTCTTGGTCCCATTCCCAGATGCCATGAGGTACTTTCCACCCTCCTCCTCTGAATCCCTCTCCCGTAAACACTCAGGATCCAGAATGGCATGAAGAGGTCACTTTAGCAGCCGGGGCTGCAACACCGTCATGGAAACAGCTTCAGCAGGACTAGCAGGGCAGTGGGGCAACGAGAGGACAGGGACGCAGAGCCCAGAGAGAAGCTGGCGGTGGGGGACAGTGGCGGAGGGGCAGAGCATCTGACTCAGGTTCAAGGCCCGCCTAGAAAGGGCTCTCCTGGCTGGGGCATCTCCCAGCATTCCTGACCTGTGACTCACCGTGATGTCCCACCCCAAGGGGCCACCTGTTCTCCCCACAGCCGTGGCCTCAGGGCTCACCACCCTACCAGCCTGGGACTCTGCCTTCACCAGCAGAGCCCAGAGTGGTGATGGGGAGGGACAGAGGGGCTGCATGGGGAATGAAGCCCCCAGAACTCCTGGCCCCCACCTGGGATCCAAGGCTACCCCATCATGGAGATAGGGGTCCTGGAGACCCAGCCCAGGGTACACCTTAACCACAAGTTACCCTTCTTCAACCCACTTCAGACCCACACCCTGTACCCTTCACACTCTTGGGAACCAGTCAAACCCGGGCGGCCAGGTGGCTGGTGCCAGCCCGCCCTGGCCCTGCCTGTGGCTGCATGCCCAGCCTGGCACCCACCTCCACCCAGCTGGGCATGGGGACACCCCTCAGCCCACCCTGCTTCCCTCTCCTCTGCTCCAGGGCCTGGAGGCTGAGACCTCCTTGCAGCTGTGCAGAAAGGGCTCAGGGCAGGCCAGGTTGGGGCCGGTCTCTAGGTGTGGGCAGCGGGCTGGCGCAGCAGACAGAGAATGCTGGGTGGCCCCACAGCGGGGGAGGCCCTACCGGTCCAGCTGCAGCCGCAGGGGCGAGGGGCTCTGGCGGATCTTGCTCTGGGCCTCGGCTTGAAGCATGCCCTCTGCACTCTCCCCATTGATGGCCACGATGATGTCGCCAGGTCGGAGGTCAGCAGCCTCGGCCTTGCTCCGCTCAGTTACCTGTAGGGGGTGAGGAGCTGGGAGTCAGTGCCCATGTTCAGACAGTACAGAATGGGGTGAGGGACAGAGGACAGGGGATTTTCCTTACTCCTGCCCAGGAAACCCAGAAACTTGTCTGAAGTATGCTGCCTTGCTGTCCCCTTTAACATCCCTCTCCCTGCCTGGGCATTGTCTGCCCCAGGCCTTGCTCTCAGCCAGCCAGCAGCTAATCCCCTCCAAAAGCTGAAGTGGCAGTCCCACACAAAACCCCATCCCCCCACACTGGCATTCTAATGGGGGCCTCCCAGAGCATGTGAAATGGCAGAATTTCAGGAACTGTAATTGGAAATAATTTTGGATAAAAAAGCTGCCTGTGCAAATCACACCTTACAGGTGGCTGCCTGCACACCTGCCTTCCCCGGGAACACTCCCCACCTGGGCCCAGGCCTAGGTCAAGAGGAAATAAGAACTCAGGGGCTCTTGTTCTAGTAACTACCCAGATTGGCCACCCGCAGGTATGGAGTTAGTGATCGAGGAGGAAAGAGCAGGGCCAGGTACAGGCCCCTGAGGGGCCACCACATCCTGTGGCAGCAGGGCCCCAGCCTGCCACACCAACTCTCCCAGAAGCAGGCCTCTGGCTCCAGCACGGAAAAAGAAAGGTGTCCGTGGGGCACAGAGAGGACAAGGCAGGCCCTAATTTTTGGGGAGACCTCCTGTCTCCTGGAACTAGACCTTACCTTGGTCACCATGATGGGCGTGTGAAAGTCCCTGCCCCCTGTGATGCGGAAGCCCCAGGGAGCTGGCCCCACCACATCTACCGTCAGCACCATACCTGAGGAAGAGACAGCCAAGAGGCGGCACCTGCCACACCAGGCCCCGGAAACGCTGGGAGGTGGCAAGAGAGAGGCAAAGGGACACGAAGAGCGTAGGACAGGCTCAGAGCAGCCAGTCAGGGGCTGGGGCTGGCGGGGTGGGTGGAGGAAGTGATCGACTCCCTCCCTCCTGTTTCACTTCCCCCCACCCTGGGAAGCCATGACTGAGTTCCCTCTTCCCATGGTCTTCAACAGAAGGGTTCCCAGGAGGCGGGCTGTCCAGGGTGCCAGGCAAGGGCTTGCTGGAGAAGGGGTGGGCAGGGACTGCCAAGTTGTAGGAGATGTCAGCATTTCCTCCTTACCCCTCCTCCATCCACATCAGGGCTGTTAAGTCCCATTAGGGCTGACTTCCTGTCCCCAAAACCCACAACACGAGGTACTTCCTCCCCCTTCTGGGGGAAGGGCAGGCAGGCAGCCTGGGGTGATCAGGGCTCTGGGAACATCAGTGACAGCATCACCCCAGACTGTGCCATCAGCTGGCTGGATGGGGGCTGATGAAGGCCAGGGTCTTTGGATGGACCCCAGAAATGCGGTTCAGGTGGGCAAGGCAAGGCTCCCCCAAGGACCTGCTGCCCTCTAAACAGCCCGAGCCAGAAGGACAGAACTCGTCTTCTCTCTAGGCACACACCCCCGGGTGCCTGCCAGCCAGGGCAGGCCGACTGCTCCCCAAGCCTGTGAGCCCACTGATGCTGCCTGCCAGCTGGGGCCACAGGCCTCCCTCCGCTGCCCAAGGGAGTGTTCCCACACGGCACCAGGCCCTCGTAGTATTTCCTGAGCCTCAAGTTCTGGAGCCAGGAGCCAACCCGTGCAGGAAACTGCAGCGCCAGACCAGGCCACCATCCAGCCAAGCACCCACCCTGGGGCTGCCCCTGGGGAGGCCCAGAGACCACAGTGTACCAGAGTCTACCAAGGACACCAGGGCTGCTGCCAGCTTTAGGACCTGAGAAGAAGCACCCAGGCCAGCAGGTCTGTCTGCATTATCCCTGGCCAGCTGGCTTCCTCTTTTGCCCAAGCCTACCCTCTGTCCCTCCCCAGGCCCCCCGGCCGGGGCGCCCTGACATTCTTGGACCTTTGAGCCGGCCAGTGGACTCCGTGCTACCGGCGGCCCCAGGGAGGTGCCCAGTCCGTCCGGCCCGGCTCTCAGTTCTGCCGCCTTCTGTGCTCCAAAGCCAAAGTACCCGAGGGCCGGGGGCTGGAGGTGCCGCACCGGGCCCAGGCAGGCCCAGCCCGCGGGGGGCGCTGCAGGGAGAGGGGCTGTGGGCCGTGCAGAGGGGCGTCGAAGGAGCCCGGGCCGCGGCGTGCTGCGGAGGAGCTCGGGGCCGAGGGAAGCCCCGAGCCCCGGGCGGGGCCGGGCGGAGGGTGTGCAGGTGGGCGCGCTGACCTGGCCGGCGCTCACCTGTCGGGCTGGGCGGCCAGTCCTGGGGAGGGCAGGGAAGGAGGGGAGGCGAGGAGAGGCCGCCGCTCCCGCAGCTGCCGCCGCCGCCGCCGCCGCCGCCGCCGTCTGCCTGGCTCTGGGGAGCGCCCGCCTGGGGCTGCGGGACCTGCCTCCGCCCATGTGATCCCGGGGCCGCCCCTGCCGCCGCCCCTGGCCCGGGACGCCGCCTCCTCCGCGCAGCCGAGCCCCGGGCGCGACACTTGGCCCGCTGCGGGGGAGGGGGCTTCTCTGCCCAGAGCCCCCTGTAGGCTGAGGTGCGCCCCACATGCCCCCAACTTCCCTCCCTGAGTGCAGGGGAGGCGTTGTGGTGACAGGTCCCCCGACCCAGTTCACAGACAGCTGTGGTCTCCACCCCTCGAGCTGACCCTGTCCGGCAGCGTCCCCCCACCCTGTCCCCTTTAACGCGGCCCTGGGGCACCCCCTCCCCCGAGGCCCGAGGCAGGGGAGGGCTGGGTCATCTGCGGTCCGGCCTCCGGGCGCCTCCGCCCACCCCAGGCACTGGCGCCCATACAGCCATGACCGACACCCGCAAACCCGAGCCAGGGGCTGCCCCTCGGCCCTCCTCAACTCCCCTCTGGACGGCCGGTGCCCTCCCTCCGCGGTGGCTGCCGCCGCCACGATCTCCCGGCTGCACGGAGCCTCCCCGTGCTAGGGGACCCAGGGGTGGCCCCTGCCACCCCTTCCCACCATTCCCTACAACCTGCACCACTCGGGGTGACCAGCCCCCCAGGCCCAGGCAGAGATGAAAGGAGACCCCTGGCAGGGCAGGGGCGGGAGGGGGGGTGGGCGGGGTGGCAAGGGTCACCAGGTGCCCTCCTGTGCTACATCTTTCCTCCGTGTTCCCACGATGCCTTTCCCAGTCCTGGCTGCCTTTACCTGACCCTCTCCACTGCCTTGCCTGGGTGGGTCACCCCAACAGTCGCCACTGGCTCTTGAGCCCACACCCTTGGCGGACCATTGGGAACCCAGGCCTCGGGATCAAGAGAGGATAGCCATGGAGGCGGCCCCGGTACCAGCTCAGGAAGGGGGAGCCCTCTGGCAAATGGTCCTCTGAGAGCCCCAAAAGCCAGTCCCCAGGGGTCTTGACTTTGCCCCCTCTGGCAGCCTGGTCGGTTTCCAGGGGAGCATACCTGTGAGTTGCCTGCCTCAGCTGTGACTCATTCCTCCCCAGTTCCCTCCGCAAGGAGTGTCCTGGCCACCTCTCTCGGCCTACTCATGCTTGGCCCTGTGTCTGGTCCTCCCTGAATACACAGCCCAGCCCACCTGCAGCCTGCCCCTGCCCTCCCACAGACCCTGCCTTTGGTGTGCATAAGCCACTCTCCCGGTTGCTAATCCTGGGCCTCCTAGCCTGGCCACTTTTCCCGAAGTGCCTGTTCTACCTACCCAACAAGACTGGAAGCCCCTTGAGGGAGCAGGAAACTGCATGGCTTCAGGGTCTCACAGAACCAGGCCCTGAATGCCAGATCTGCCTCTTACTAGCTGTAGAACCTCAGCTCCTCTGGGCCTCAGTTTCCTCATGTGCTAAACGGGGGTAATGTCTGGCCTACCCTCCTGTTGTGCAGACTGCCCTCCCATAGAGAGCCCTGGCACAGCGGATTCCTCCAAAGGCAGGGCTTTGGCTTGGTGCCCTGCTCCTTTCCTGAGCCTGGCACAGGGCCTGGCCCACAGGAGGCCTCAATAAATATGTGTTGAATGAACAGTGTTCGATGACTGATTGGACGAATTTCCCTCCCTGCTCCTGCCCCTCCCCATTTATGGCAGAGACTGTTTACTCCTGACTTGGACAGTCTCTGTAGACATCTACAGGTTCATCTGCAGGGTTTTCTGCTGTGTGGGTGGCGCACTCACAAAACCCACAACAAAGACAAAGTCGAGGGACCCCCCAGGGCATGACCCCAGGAGAGAGTGTCCTTCTGCTCCAAACAAATGCCTGGCCCTGGGCAAGGCACCCACTCCTCTCTATAATGGGGTGAACACACCCCTGTGCCCTAAGACACACAGGAAACGCCCCCCCATGCCTTCTCTGATCCCCCCTTCTTAAGCCAGGTCAGGGCCCAGAGATGGGGCAAGCCAGGTCAGGCAGCCCAGGGGCTTAGGGTTGTTTGCTGCAGGAAGTTTCAGGGCCTCAACAGAGAGATTGTGGATTTGGTTTCTGACCCAGGGAAAGGAACTCTCAACCCTCATATCTTTTATGAGGGCCTCAGAGGATGCAAAAAAGGAGCTGGGATAGGGGATCCCATGCAAGCCCACCGATTCCTCGAGAAGGGTCATTTCCAGTCCACGATGGGCTGGAGTTGCCTGCTTAGAACAGGGATGTGGTGAGCACCAGGGTGTACAGAAGGGGAGAGGGAATGAACACAGGGATCGCTCATCCAGCTGCTGCTTAATCACCGCTTGGGGCCGGAGGCCGCACCCAGGCTCAAGGAAGCTGCTGGGGCCAGGACACTGCCCAGGTACCCCCAGGTGCCTCCCACCCTTCACCTTAGCCACCACCTCTTCCCACCCACCTGGGGTGGGGGCCCCTTCAGTGACAGACCTAGAAGACAGAATTTGCAGGAAGAACATAAAAGTAGTGGTAACAAAGATCCCAACCCTGGGTCCCATCCCAGGGGTGTTCCTGACCCCTGACCTTCCCTCTCCAGGGCAGGGACTGCCTGGGAGTTCAGTCAGTTTCGTGCAGAGAGATGGCAACAGTTTGGAGACCCGGGTTTAGACTTTGTGACCCAGACAATTTCTCAGAGCCTCAGTCTCTCCTGCTGTGAAGTGGAAACATAAAACCTGCCTGCTGGGATTAGGCAATACCTGCGCAGCGCCTTAGACCACACTCGGCCGACAGCGGCAGCCACGGAATGAAGGTGCGGCCTTGGCGGTGCAGCCAGGTCCAGGCTGTGCCACCCCTGACTCCCCACGGCAGATACCAAGCTCCAGGACTCGCCAACCTCGGGTGAGAAGAGCTGCTGGGGCTAGCCATGCCCCCACTCCCAGCTTCCCACAATGACCACTCAAAAACTCAAGCCCAAAGAAAATAATCACATAGTGCTTCGGGGCAGAAATGGAGCACATGGAAGGAAAACATCAACAGCAGGATAGTTACAGATGTCATCTAGCCCAGCCATCCCATGGCTGTTGCCGAACCAGGACAGCCTGTGAACAAGGCCACATTCAGTGTCCCATCTCTGGTGTCTCCCCACAATCAGGCTTTGCTCTGTCCCTGTGACACTCTCCTCAGTGCTGCTTGTCAACTGCCCAGTCCTGCCCGAGACCCGAGGGCTGTGGTCCTTAGAGATAAGAAGGGTGCTCTTACACCTTCCCCTCACACACACGCACAAGGGGTGCACAAACACACCTGTGCCCTCTGATTCCCAGCACAGGCCACTACAGAAAGCAGTCCCATAATCCTAAACCCGAGGTCTCTCCCATCCCAAAGGAAAAGGACTTGGAGGCAAGGTTTCTAAGTACTCAGATTTATTTTACATTCTCTTCCAGAGGGAGCTGGGGGGTAGAGAGAGAGCTGGGAAGGCAGGAGGGCAGCAGACATCAGCTCTGCCGGAAGACGTTCAGGATGGGCCAGTCCTCCACGGTCCTGCCCCTCCTGGCACCACAGCGACAGGACAAGGTACAGAGCCCAGGCCCAAGGCTCGGCGGCCTTTGGAAAGTGGGGGCCTTCAAGGCCCTGAACTTAGCTAAGGAGGTAGCTGTGCCTATCCCCACCTCACTCCCAGGCCCAGCTGAAAGCAGGAAGGCAAAGGGGGCAGCGGGCAAGCTGGAGCGAAAGGGGAGGAATCCCCTCCAGGAGTAGGCGTTTGGTCTCTATTAGGTTAGGAAGCTGGTCCTTGTTAGAGGAACCCCACAGGGGGTGATGCGGGGAGCCCGTCCCTGTTAGAGGAAACGCCAGAGCAGTGTGGGGTGGGGGGTGCAGGAGTCTGGTCCCAATAAGGCCTGGAAACAGTCTCCACTTCAAAGCAGACCTCTGTATTTGAGGAGTGGGGTGGGGGAGGAATGCTGGTGGGGATCAGTCCAGGGGGCTCCGAGGGGGCTCCGAGGGAAAGGCTGCTGGAGTTGCCTGCAGATGCCAGGAGTTCAGGTCCCGGGCGAGGAGGATGTAGGTGGGGCAGTCCTCTTCTCTCTCCCCCAAGCACTGCTGCTCCCCACCCCATCCTGGCTGGGCTCTGAGTTGCCACAGAGACCACTCACACCGGCGCTACGTAATTTCCAGGGAAGGTCCCAAATTTCTGGGTCCTCCGGGAGACACCTGGAAGAGAAAAGACAGTGTTCCTCCCCTCCTTAATCAACGGGAATGTGGGGGTAAGGCCCTGCCCCCTGCTGGCAGTGTTTAGAACTGCAGATGGAGTCCCAACCCAGGGAGGGGGCATTTGCTTCCCTCAGCTCTGCCCCCTAGTGGCAGAAGCTAAGATGGGCAAAGTTTCCTTTCCCGAATTCAGTAATCCCTTTAATCGATAAATCTTGAGCAATTAACAGATGTGTACAACTTTGTACACGCCACTGAGCAACTCCAACCTTCCTTGGGAAAGAGAGGTAGCAGGAGGCAGAATCATGGAACTTAAATAAATCAGTAGGAACCTGAATGGTTTATTTATAGGTGGGGAGGTAGGACGGCTTAAGAGACGTCAAATGAATTGACCAATTGCCCTGGGGAGCCAGGTCTAAAATCCAGGTCTCCTGTCTGCTACAACCCCCAAAACACCTGTGGCTTGGGATGGGGGAGGGGGGATGCAAGAGGACATCACCATGTGAATGAAATAAGTTGCCCCTGACCCTGGGTGAACTGATGATCCTGTGCCTTCCTTTCCAGGCCCGTGTCCTTAGTATCTAATGAACAGTCCAGGCTCATCCTGCCCCCAGGCCCTGCGGATACTATTTCCCTTCCTGGAGGGTCTCCTTTTTCCTCTATCCCCCCCTTCCCTAATGCCTCCTCCAGGAAGTCTTCCCTGACCACCCCAGCAAATACTGATGTAAACCTGTATGGCCCAAAATGACAACCACTAGCCACGTGTGGCCACTGGGCCCTTAAAATGTGCTAGTGGGACTGAGGTACTGAGTTTTAAATTTTATTTCATTCTAATAATTTAAATGTAAACAGACACATGTGATGAGTGGCTGCCATACTGGACAGGGCAGGTCTAAACCTCTCCTCTGAAAGCATTTGTGGCTTATACCACATTGCTTTTTCTTCTTGTCTATATAAATTAGCAAAATGTTATTAGTTGTTATAAAAAATTCAAAAGCAAAAAGAAAATGAAACACCCTGTAGAACCGTACAACACAGAATAAACCTCAATATAAACTTTGGACTATAGCTAATAGTGTAATTATAATAATATTGTTTCGATACTAGTTACTTCACTAATATGGGAGAATATGGGATTGCTATGCTATCTGCATGCTTTTTCGGGAAGCTTACAACTGCTCTAATTAAAAAAAAAGTGCAACTATCTCAAAAACAAAATTGAAAAACAGAAATAAAATTAGAATGGGCCCCTGGCCCCATCTCTCGGAGGTAATGTCTGTTAACACGTTAGTGTTGAATGCTTGGTCACCATCGAGGTTATCAGGGTTCAGAGCAGGGAAGGGCAGGCTGCCAGGTCCAAGGGCAGCCCTTGTGGCACCCCTGCCCAGCTGGCCTGCAGCCTGCTCAGGGGGCTTCTTGCTGCTGCCTCCTGTCTGGGGATGGCCCCATCCTCTGAAGCTGAGGCCGTATGTGCCCAAGATCTGGACAGGGCCTGCCCACTCTGGAGAAAGAGGCCATTTGCAGCCAGGGGGGCCAGGCACCCTGAACCAGGCCAAGGCCACCTGAGACTGCACTGCTTCGGTCCCTTGCCTGAGCTGCCCACGCCCTTCTCGCTAGGCCTGGAGGAGCTGGCTGGGGCAGGAGGAGGAGGGCAAGGAAGGGGATACACAGGTATGAGACCTGGTCCTTTCCACCAGGAGCCTAGTGTCTCCTGGAGTCAGGACCCGCCGCAGAGAACTGCTCTCTGAAGGGGCAAAGGTATGTGGTGCGGAGGAGGAGGGGCCTGGAGTCCGCAGTGACTCCATCAGTGACCCTGGGCTGGCGCTGGTTTCCTCCCGGTCCTCACCCGCCTTTGGGGCATGAAGGCAGGCAGGCAGAAGTGCTGGAGCTCTGGAGAAGCAGCTTGCGCCAGGCCTCCCCAGGAGCCAGGCCGGAAGCTGGGTGGGAAGTGCTCTGGTCCTGAACTGCTGCTGAACCAGCCCTGGTGGACAGCAGCAGCCCACCCCAGTCTCCCCAGGGACATGAGATACCCCTTTCCAGCCTACTCCCAACCCGACCCCCAGCCCCCAGGCGCCCGGCTTACGTACCCACGAACCAGCCATCGTCACACTGCTGCATGACATCCACCTGGTCGCCCTCCTGCAGCTCCAGCTCGTCTTCGTTCTGGGGCCTGTACCGGTACATGGCCCGGTACCTGTGGGAGACATCATCATGGCACCCTCATCCCGCCCAGGCCTGCAGGTACTAACCCCAAGTATTGCCATTTTCCCTGAATCTCCCAGCATCCCTCCATGCTCCCATTAGCCCCTGACCCTGCTCCTAGAATGGCTGCTCTCTGGTATCAGCATATTCTTCTCCAGGCCTGCACTCTACCCTCCAAGCCTTGACCAACCCAAACCTCACCACCTCTGACCTCCCAGCACTTGAAAGTCTGTTCTCTGGCTCCCATATGTCATTTACACATGCACTGACCACAGGGCTGGACACCCCATGAGGAGACTGAGGCTGAGAGGCAGAGGTGGAGGGGGCCCCACCACTGGCAGGGATGGGTAGAGCCTGGAAGGCCCCAGCCAAGGGCCTCCTTCACCTGCCTTTGCAAGGACAACACTAACTAGTGGGATTGCACCATGGGGTGAGGGGGTGGCGTGTGGGGTCAGTGAGCTCAGCACTGCTTGCTGGGTGACCCCCCACCTGGACCAAGCATCCTGCAGCAGTACTCACGGGGTCCAGTGTATCTGAGTGGTCTTGGAGGATGAGGTCCCCAGGTCCAGGGGATGGCTGGAGCCTCGAGGATGGGACAGAGCTGATCCAGGGGTACCAAGACTCTGGGGGTTCAAAGGAGGAAAGGAGGGTCAGAGGGTCCGTCCAAGCATGAGGGGAGAAGGACTGTAACGGGCCTTCCCACGTCCCCTGTGGGAAGCATTTTTGCTCACTGCCTCTTCTTATCCTCATAAATCCCCAAGGCGCAGGGAGGATGCAGTTTGACTATTTTGCCTCAGATGCCGGGATTTGTGAATGCCAGCACGGACAGGGCCAGGAACGGGAGGAGCCTGGTGCAATGGCTGTACCTGGCTCTAGGGACCCACGGCACCCCGAGATAACCCAAGCCTGACAGCCAGGGAGTGCGTGACAGAGGCTGGCTAAGTGAGTGGATGAGCACGCGGGTAACACAGAGGCTGGGAGACACCTCATCTGTGGGCTGTACCAGGGCTAAGAATAATGACTGCTACCCAGAAGCTACTATGAAATTTCAGTTCAAACCTGCCCAACCACACCTTGCGGTGGCAATTTTAATCTCCATTCTACAGATGGGGAACAGTCTACAGGTGAGAAAGCCAAACCCAGAGAGGGCAAGTCATCTACCCAAGGACACACAGCAGGCAAATGGCAGACCCCTGATGATTCCTGGCGCCACCCTGCTCCAGAAGCTGGCACAGACAAATCACAGCAGAGCGGAGTCTGGAGGATCAGGATGG
>PVKY010007411.1:0-14964 GCA_004027775.1 Bradypus variegatus
TGAACCCTGACAATCACCATGTGAGCTTGGAAATGGATCCTTTCCCAGTCAAGCATCCAATTGAGACCCCAGCCCTGGCTGACACCTTGATTGCAGCTTTGAAAGGAAACCTGAAACAGATGACCAAGCTAGTCCATGCCTGGATTCTTGACCCTTAGAAACAGTGAGATAATAAATATGTGTTGTTTTAGGCCACTAAAAATTTGCAATTTGCTATGCAGCAGTGGATAACTAATACAAAAACTAAGAGAATTCATTTCCAGCTCACCTACTCCAAAAGAATGGTAAGAGAAGTTATTTAGACAGAGGGAAATGCCACCAGAAAGAAATCTGAATCATCAGGACAGAAAGGATAACAATAGAAAGGTGACATATCTTGGTAAATATAACTATTATCCTCTTGAGTTCTTTAAAAACAAGTTTTGTATTTTAAAGTAAAACATTATAACATTTCTGATGGCACTTTAATGTATGTAGATATAATATATAAGACAAAACCATGTATTTTGGGGGTTGGGGTGGCAAAGGGTCCCATATGGTGTCAAGATTTTAATATTTTACTTGAATTAATAAAATATCAATAAATAGACTACAGACTATGAAAAGTTAAGTATGTATATCATAATCTCTGGAGCAACCATTAAAACAAGTATAAAAAGAGATCAAGTAAAAAACACAAAAGTTAAATAAAAAATGGATTACTAAAAATGTTCAAATAACCCAGAAGAAGGGAGAAAAGGACAGAGGAATGAAAAAAAGAGAAACAAACAGAAAACAGAAATAAAATGGCAAACATAAACCCAAACACATTGATAATTATATTAAATGTAAATGATGTAAACATAGAGAGCATGGATTTTAAAAATGACCCAACTAAATGCTTCTATTAGAAACTCATTTCAAAGACAATGATATAGGGAGGTTAAAAGTAAAAGAATGCAAAAAGACATATCATGAAAATGCTACTCAATATAGGTTACCAGGAGCCATAGTAGGGATAGGGAATGGGGAGTTAATGCTTGCATTGTACAAACTTTCTATTTGGGATGATGGAAAAGTTTTGATGATGGATTGTGGTGATGGCAGCATGACACCATGAATGTGATTAACAGCAATGAATTACACATTTGAATGTGGTTAAAAGGGAAAATTTTAGGTTGTATATATGTTACTAGAAGAAAAATATTTTTAAAATCCATAGGACTGTACAATACAAACAATAAAACCTAAAGTAAACCATGGACTATAGTTAATAGTACAATTACAAACATTTTCTTTCAACAATTATAACAAGTATACCACACTAATGCAAGGGCAGTCTATAAAAACTCTGTATTTTATGCATGATTTTTTTCTGTAAACCTACAACCTCTCTAATAAAAAAAGGGGAAAACACTATTCAAAACAAAACTGGATTAAAACTGGATTACAATCAAGGTAGACTTCAAAGCAAGGAAAATTATCAAGGATATAGAGGAACATTATGCATGAAAAATGTGTCAGTTCACCAAGAACACACAGCTGTCCTAAATGTCCATTCACCTATGGATAGCGCTTCAAAATACACAATGCAAAAACTAAGAGAACTGCAAGGATAAATGAACAAACTAAGATTAATTAGAGTTAAGAGATTTCAACATTCCTCTCTCAGTAGTCAATAGAACTGGTCAATAGAAAATCAGCAAAAATATAGAAGAACTGACCAACATCATCAACCAACTGGATATAATTGACATTTAAAGAACACTCCATCCAACAACAGCAGAAAATATATTCTTTCCAAATACACATGAAACATTCCCCAAGACAGAACATATCCTGGATCATAAAACAACTTTAACACATTTAAAATAACTGAAATCATGCAAAGTTTATTCTCTAAATACAATGAAATCAGACTGGAAAGTAAAAGAAAGTTAACAGGAATATCTTCAAATACTTGGAAGCTAAATAACACACCTCTAAATAATCATCAAAGAGGAAGTCTCAAGAGAAAGTAGAAAAACATTTTGAACTGAAAAAAAAATACAACATAATAAAATTTGCAGGATGCAACTAAAGTAGTTCTTACAGAGAAAATTATAGCATTTAATGCTTATATTGGCAAAGAAGAAAGATCCTATATCATTACTTTAACTTTCCACTTTAAGAAAGTAGGGGGAGAAAAGAGCAAAAAAAGCAAAATAATGAAAGAGAAAGAATTAAAATAAAAGCATGGATCAATGAAATTTTAAACAGGAAAATACATAAAAATAAAGAGTTGATTTTCTGAAAAGATTAATAAAACTGAGAAACCTCTAGCTAGGAAAAAAGAGAGAAGGGACAAATGACCCATATTAGGAATGAAAGAGGAAACATAACTACCAATTTCACAGAAGTGAAGCAGATAATAAGGGAATGCTATGAACAACTCCTCACATATAGATTCAACAACTTACATGAAGTGGACCATTTCCATGCAGAACACAAACTACTGAAACTAACCCAAGATGAAAGAGATATCCTGAGTTGTCCTATAACTTTCAAAGAATGGAATTCCTTGATAAAAACAATTCAAAAAAGAAATCTCCAGATCCAAATGGTTTCACTGGCAAAGCCTACCAAACATTTAAAGAATTCAATATGATCTCTTCCAGAAAAGAGGATGGAACATTTCCTGGGGCATTTTATGAGACCAATATTATCCTGATACCAAAAGCAAAGACCATGAAAAAAAAACCTAAACAAACATACAGACCAATGTTTCAAAGAAAAACAGGCATAAAAATGTTCAACAAAGTATTATCAAATATAATCCAGCAATATATAAAAAGAATTATACACCACAGTTAAGGGGGTGGGGGAAGTTGTTACTCCTGAAATGCAAGGCTGGTTCAGTATTTGAAAATTAAACAATGTTATCCACAAGAGTAAGAGACTGAAAAAAAAAAAAAGGAAACACCCAATCCTATCAATTAATGCAGAAAGAGCAACCAACAGAATGCAACACCAATTCACGACAAAAACTTAGAGCAAACTCTACTGGTTTGGATATATTATGTCCCCCAGAAAAGTCATGATCTTTTAACCCAGTCTGTTGGGTGGAACCTCTTGACTGTTTCCATGGAGATGTGACTAACCCAACTGTGGGTGGCACCTTTGATTAAATTATTTCCATGGAGGTGTGGATGCTGCCCACTTGATTGGTTCACTGGATTACTTAAGAGAACTCAAGAGCTGACACAAATGCTTGCTGACGCTTGGAGATGCTTGGAGATGCATACAGAAGGACATTTGGAGATGCTAAGCTAAGAGATGAAGCCCAGAGTTTGCCCTGGAGATGCTAAGACAAGGACCCCCAGACACAGAGAGAAATGCCCTGGGAGAACAAGCACAGATACACAGGAGCTGAGAGAGAGGAGTGAAGACAATAGCCCAGAGACATTTTGGAGAAAGACATTTTCTGAAACACAACCCAGGAGCAAAAGACAAGCAGACACCAGCCATGTGCCTTCCCAGCTGACGGAGGTGTGCCAGACACCATTGGCCATTCTTTAGTGAAGGTACCTCTTGTTGATACCTTAGTTTGGATAATTTTATGGCCTTAGGATTGAAAATTTGTAACCAAATAAACCTCTTTTATAAAAGCCAATCCATTTCTAATATTTTGCATAGTGGCAGCTCTAGCAAACCAGAACACTAGGGATAGAACAAAACTTCATCAACTTGATAAAGAACATCTACAACAAGCCTACAGGTAACATTATACTTAATATTGAAAGACTGAATGTCCTCCCACCCCCACCTCCAACACCAAAATTGGGAGCAAGGTAAGTATATGAGCTCTCATCACAGATATTCAACACAGTACTGGGAATTCTAACAAATGCAAAAAGGAAAGGAAATGAAAGGCATGCAATTGGAAAGGAAAAAATAAAACTGTCCCTATTAACAGAAGATAGGATGTCAATGTAAAAAATGCTAAGGAATCTATAAAAAGAACTGTCATCCATATGCCAAAAAAAAATCTCATACTAAATTTTATACGTTATACAAGAATTAACTAAAACTGAATCATGGATCTGAGTATAAAATGTAAAACTATAAAACTTTTAGAGGAAACATAGGAGAAAGTCTTTGTGAACTGGGGTTAGGGAAAGACTCCTTAGACATTTCACTAAAAAAATGATCCCTAAAAAAAAGATAAAACAGACTTCATCAAAATGAAAAAGGTTGCTCTGTGAAAGACAATGTTAAGAGAATAAAAACACAAACTAGAGACTGGGAGAAATATTTATTTGCAAATCACATATCCGGCAAACGACTTGTATCCCAGAATACATAAAGAACTTTCAAAACTCAATAAGAAAACATACAGCCCAATTTAACAACAGGCAAAATATGTGAACAGTTACTTCACCAGTGAGAATACATGGATGGCAAATAAGCACATGGAGCAATGTTCAACGTCATTAGCCATTAGGGAAATGCAAATTAAAACCATTTCCAGCAAGTTCCACCAGTGTGGCACCACAGCAACTTCCTCTCACCCCCACCTCCAACAAGTAAGCCAGGCCATAGCTTCCCCAACAAGTCTGAATCTTAGCCCTGGAGGGTGAGCCTCTTCCTTCAGTAGTCTAGCTAAGTCCTCTGGTTAGTGGTTGCTCCTTATATCTGTTATTCCTGTATTCTTTACAGTTCTCTTTACTTGTTACTAGCCAATCCCTTGTTATTCCAATCTCTGTTATAGTTAACAATTCTTCATCTTGAACTTTTCCTGTCCAAATTACTACATAATTTCTTGCTCGCAATTTGCTCCTGACTGATAATTACTGTATGTTAATTTTTAAAAAATACTGCTATTGCCAAACCCTGGGAGAGATTCGGCACAGTAACAAAAACTTTGGTGCCATCCAGCTATTTGGCTGGCCAATCCTCAGGAAGATTCATTGGGTGACCAGTGCGTGCCAGGCCCTTGGCTGGGGCTGGAGTTACCCAAACTGAAGAAAGCCTCTGTCCTTGAGGAGCTCGGAGAAGGTGCTAGATTCACTAACATTTACAACACCAAATGATTCATTTCAGAGGGGTGAGTGGATGTGTATACAGATTGAGACTGAATGAGCAAAACTGGGTGTGAGTGTGCACGGGGGTTGAGAGAGAGAAGAAAGAAAAAATGAATGAATAACTAAACAGTGTGTGATGGCTTGGAATTATGTACCCCAGAGAAACATGACCATAATCCATTCCTGTGAATGTAAACCCACTGCAAGCAGGACCTTTTGATGAGGTTACTTCAGTTAAGGTGTGGCCCAACTGAATCAGGATGGGTCTTAATCCTATTCCTGGAAGACCATTGAGAGAGAAGCCACTGGGAGCAGCCAGAAGCTGCAAGTCAACAGATGTGGGAAGAGAAAGAAGATGCCACTATATGCATTTCCATGTGACAGAAAACCAAGGAACCCCAAAGATTGTCGGCCAGCCAGAAGACACCAACCCTGGAGGAAGCAAGCCTTCTAGTCTCTGAAACCAGGGTCCAGTAAATTTCTGGTTGTTAAGCCAACCCACTGTAAGGAATTTGTTTTTAGCAGCCAGGCAACTAAAACACAGTGGCTGTGCGGGAAGAGCACCTGGAGTACTTGAAATTCATGGTCTGATTTTAGCCACTTTCCTGATGTCCCAGATTCTGAAACAGGAACAGAGAAATGCTGGCTTTTCAGATAAAACTGGTAGTCCCGGCTCAGCAAAGAGAACATTAGAAGACCTTGAGGGGGAAAAGGGATGTGAACTGGGTGGCAGGGTAGGAACGGCAGAAAAGGAGGGTATTCTGGACCGGCAAGCCAGGGATGTACCAAACGTTAATATCCCACCTCTCTTTTCTCTCCATTCTACTCACATCCCGTTCCTTATACTCAGCTATGGATCTCCGGCCCTGACTACCATTTCCACTATGTCCTGCTCACTGGAGTTGACTGCCACATTGTTTCCCCTTCCCTTCTTGCTTCTCTGGGCCTAAGGATTCCGGTTTGAACTTGTCTCCCTGGCAGTTTCAACTTCTGGACCCTTTGGGGGCAGGGAGAGGACTTTGCTATTGCTTCGTGCCCCTGACTTGGCACTTGCCCACTGGCCATAGTCTTGGCTCAGCCCTGCATGCGAGTTGGAAGGAATGTTGAGGTTCAGATCATTTGGGCAAAGGAGAACAGTGAGGGAACAAGGATAAAGCCAGTACCAAACCGGTACTAAGCGTGAGACAGGAAGGTATGGTCCTGGGGAGGGGTTTAGAGTGGGAGCCAGTCCCAGGGCGGGGCGGTGACTTCTCATGGTGCATACCTGCCTTGCCAGCATCTGCCCCTGGGCCCCGGGAGAAGCCTGGCGCCCCCACCTCCTGCTCTGGGGCATATAAATCATGCCATCACCAGAGGCAGGCTCTAAATACTATTCTCATGCAGCTTTCCCCAGAGAGATGGAAACAGCCCATGAATCAAGCACTGCGGAGCCGTGCCAGAGCTCATCCTGCTCTTGGGGACAGGGCTTGGCAAGAGGCTCCAGAGAGGATTACCATTTGAAAGCCTGGCCTCCTGATCTCTCCAAGTACACACTCTCTGTCATCCTTTTGACAGCTGAGACTCTGAAACTTCACACAGGCACACAGTTATTTATGTCTCAACATCCTTTGTTAACTCGCTCTCTCTTCACCTCCCCCTGTCCCCATCTCCAGGCTTCTCTTGCACTGATAACCAGTTGCTTGCAAAGCAGATGATACAAATGACGGACGGGAAGCCCCCCTTCAGCTTCCCGTGCACGGGGCAGTCAGGCACACCTGTACCGCTAGTCACAAGCCCCGAGGCCATCCGATCAAGGGCAACAAAATGCCCCTTCTTTCAAAGCAGGACTCTCTTCACAACAGATGGAACTTGAAAAAACACAAGATTCACTTGCTGCCCACTGTGTGTAATCATTTAGAGCCTTCTGATACAAGCGCCCACGTCTGACTGCCAGCACCCTGTGTTTTGGGATTTCCAGAACCAGTCTGCAGAGAATGTCCTGGAGATATGAAAGATGCACATGACACGTACCATGGGCATTGGCTGTGCTTTGCAGTCAGTCTGCAGACAGTTGAACAGAGCTCCAGGGCCCTATTTATCCCAGAAGCCACTTTGCAAGGGTACCAGAAACAAAATCCTGGGACTTTGGGGACTCTAGATTTCCACATCTTTCAAACTTTCCCATGTGAATTACTTGCTAGCCCCTTTGTGTTTCCTCATAGTTATTATCAGTAAACCTTTAAAGTGAAAACACCCTGAGGCTTACTCTTAGGGACAGAGCAAGGAAAGAGGGAGCTGGAGAAAAAGAAGCAAAGAGGCTGTTGTAAGCCTCTAAAGCAGGGAAACAGGCTATATCTTGGAAGTGGGGGACCAGAGGGTGATATACAGTAGATATCTTTGGGGTATCTGCCCTAATCATAAAGATTCTGCCCCTAGAGATTACCTTCCCAACTCACAGTGTTGCAGGGGTGCATTCCCAGTGCCAGGTTTATGCCCTATGACCCTTCTCCCCATCATTGCTGACTGGACCAGAGGTGTCCGTCTGCTTCAAGCTGGACCAATCCTTTCCCCCCAAAATTTGCCCATCGGAATTCAGGGAGAGCTGAGGGTGACTTGCAGCTTTACACTTCCTGATGGCTTGCCTTTGGATTTCATGGGACTCCTCACCCCCATAACCTTACTGTAAATCCCTCTTTTTGGTTTAAGCAAGCTTGAGAGGTTTGCTACTACTTGCAACCAGACCCTGTCTAATATGGAGGAAGAGGAAAGGGAATGCTGAAAAGTGTCCTTTGGAGACCTGGGTGGCCCTACTGTGCAGAGCCAAGCCACAGCGGCCACATGGTTCTGGCATCATTCAAACTTGTACGACACACTGATGGAGCTGGAAGAGTTAGTGGAGAGAAGGAGCATTATCTGCACGCTAGAGAACGGTGTGTTAGTATAATCACCCAGGAAGGCTATTCTGCTCAGAAAATCCCTCCCAGTAAGCCCCCCAGATCATGTACCAGACTCGAAGGACTGGAGGGAGTGTAGTGCAGGGGGGACAGACCTGGCAGCCAAGCCCATGCCTGCAGCACCGCCCCTTAGCATTCTCCGTCAGCACTGCCGGGACTATTCCGGCATCTTATCAGAAATCCAAAGTCACTGCCAGACATTGACTTGTCTCTCTAGAAATGCTTATATTTGGATGAAACTAGATTTAATTCCTTGCTCTTGCATATTATCCTAGAAATTTCTTTTCTTTGTATCATCTCAAGACTCTTAATCCATACTGTTATCGAACTGTTATTTATAGAACAAACCTTCTGTTGGTCTGAAGTCAAATTATTACATTTACCCACTAGGAATCTATACACACACGTATGAGCAATCAATACATTCTTATGTGTGCTCTGAATTGTTATAGTGATAAAAGAATAAAAATCTTTTCCCAAAATACCCTCTTAAGAAGACTGTTTGAATTAAAAACAAAAGAAGCCTTCAGCCTTTGGGATCCAGAATAATTGTGCAATTTTAACTCAGATGCATCTTGGGAGAACCCTGCTATCTCATGGCCTGGAATTATCTAGTCTGTACTTGAGTGTTAAAAGGAGGGCATGGGGTTTTTCCCTAGCTTTTCTTCTTTCAGTAAACACAGTGATTGACCAAATGAGAAGGTTTCACTTCCGCTAGCTCAATAGCCTGTGTGTAAGAATATGGAAAGGCTGTCATCGATTGGGAGGCCTCATTACTTGTCTCTTATTTTTGAAATCTCTACTGAGAAAGTATTGGCAATGAAAGTCTCCCCTGGCCATGCAGACCTCAACCTCTGCACGGATTGGATTTGCGACCTCAATAGAGGCCAATTCAACCTCTAGGAACACTGTGTATTATCGTAGACAGAGTCAAGGCCCGGGGTCTCGGAGACTTGTTTGCATCCCTTCCCTTTCGGTGTGTGACTTAGAGCCAGCAAAGCTCTCTTGGAGAAACAGTTTTTCTTTGCAGGTAAAAGAGGGACAATTAGAAGAATGAAATTGTTAGCACAGCACCTAGTGTAGAATCTGAGGACTGGTGAGCACAAACCTGTGACTGGGTGTGACGCGAGGGAGTAGACACACACACACAC
Source organism: Bradypus variegatus (assembly GCA_004027775.1). Lineage (NCBI taxonomy): Eukaryota > Metazoa > Chordata > Mammalia > Pilosa > Bradypodidae > Bradypus > Bradypus variegatus. The sequence continues at coordinate 9,127 of PVKY010007411.1, forward strand.
GCGCGCGTGCACACACACGCGCGCGCACACGCGCGCACACACGCACACGCACGTGCACACACGCGCGCACACACGCGCATGCACACGCACACATGCACACACGTGCGCACACGCACACACACGCACACACGCACGCACACACACACACGCACGCAGGACCGGGGGGACCATGGTCGGTTCCCCCCATGCAGGACAGCCGGGGGGATCAGACACCAGCGTGCACAGAAGCCCCTATAAAGGGGGACTGTACGAACGAAGGGCACCCTTGTGCTGTCACTGTAAGTACTGCATGGAACTTTCAGCCGTACTGACACTTAGCAGCAACGTGTGCCTTCCTTGGCGGAAAATGCCTATGGCTAGGGGAAAAACAGTATAGTCATTTCATCTTCTTTACTCTCGTTTACTTCTAAAAGGATAACGTACACGTAGTAAATATTTAAATTGGTTCAAGAGGTAACAAAATGAAAAAGTAAAAGCCCCACTCCCCTCCTGCAAACTAAGCACTGCTACCTCTTACGAGTGTATAAACCTGTGTGAGAGAGATGTACACAAGTGCGTGTGTGCACGTGTGTGTTTGTGTGTGGCGGTGGGCAGGGGATGTTTGTCTACTGCACGTACAAGAGACAGAATGTTAGAATGGGACCTTTGTGACTGAGGTGTCAATACAGCAAATACCAGACACTGAAGGGACAACCCATGGCCCAGGACTCTTGGGCCCCGGCTAGATCAAGGATCTGAGAGGAGGGAGTGAGGAGACTGCTAAGAGATTTCTTTGGGAGAGCTTCTACCTTACGGTGAGTTCTCATCCCTTCCCTTTTGGGAGAGCAATAGGGGGCACCATCCCTGACCCCATGTCTGGTAAGGGGTTGTGTCAGTTTAGATACATTATGTCCCCCCAAAAGCCATGTTCTTTAATTCAATCTTGTGGGGGCAAACTTTTTAGTCTTTTGATTAGGGTGGAACCTTTTGATTGTTTCCATGGAGATGTGATTCACCCAACTGTGGGTGATACTTTTGATTAGATTATTTCCATTGAGGTATGTCCCTACCCATTCAGGATGGGTCTTGATTAGTTCACTGGAGTATTTAAGAGAGAAGCTAAGAGCTGATAAGACCCAGATGCTTGCTGATGCTTAGCGATGCTTGGAGATGTGGACAAAAGGCTAAGAGATGAAGCCCAGAGTTTGCCCCGGAGAAGGTAAGAGAGGACCCCCAGAGGCCTAGAGAGAAACACCCTGGGACAAAGAAGCAAGGACTCACAGGAGCTGAGAGAGACGAGTGAAGACAGAAGCCCAGAGACATTTTAGAGAAAGACATTTCTGAAACACAACCTGGGAGCAAAGGACTAGCAGATACCAGCCATGTGCCTTCCCAGCCAACAGAGGTGTTCCAGAGGCCATTGGCTTTCCTTCATTAAAGGTATCCTCTTGTTGATGCCTCAGTTTGGACACTTTTATGGGTTTAGAACTTTAAATTTGTAACTGAATAAATCCCCTTTATAAAAGCCAATCCATTTCTGGTATTTTGCTTAACAGCACTAGCAAATCGGAACAGGGGTGTCTTCATGGGAGTACTTGGAAGTGTGCACCCTGAAGCTGGGAGAGAGGCTAGGAGAACTGCAGCCTGCCTGAGTCCTGAGTGGGCTCTCACTAGCTCACCCTTGGCCCTGCAACTCCAAGAGAGCGAAGCTGGGGCAGGAGCAGCCTGTGCTGCTCGATTTTGTCAGGGACAGGAACGTAAGAATGTTTCCTGTGGACCAGATACAGTCCCCAGGGAGGGGAGAGGCAGCATGGGTCACCTTGGGTCCTGCCCAATGATACCACCTGGAAGGGTTGAGAAGGCATCTCCAGGGAGCAGCCAGAAGGATAAAGGACTGGAGTTGCTTCCACCCAAGTCCAGCAAGCAGCAGGGAACCTCCAAAGAGCCCAGGAAAGGCCAGTAAAAGCAAGATTCCACTTTAACCATCTGTTGGCCCAAAGTTCACAAAGCCACCTGGCCAAGAAGGAACTGTCCTGCCTCCTTACCTGCTCTCCTGCAGTCCCTTGTGTTAGCAGAGAGGGGGATCTGCTCCCCCCTCACCAACAGCAGGCTTCCAGCCCAAAGCAGGCCCAAGGTGCGTGCAATGCTTTCTATGCCCTGGCAGTAATGGGCCCAACCCTGGCTGCTGCCCACAACCACACTCAGGTAACCTCATAATTTATTTGATAAGAGTATATCCTGGGCCCAGTTTTCCCTTCTGGTCCATGAAACCATAATGTCTTAGGCTTACAGGAGAGGGGACAATTTTGTCCTTCTTCCAGATTCTTTCCTAAAGTTAGGCTTTTGCTAAAAATTGGGGAGAGAGCTACCCTGCTCCTTCCCATTTCCCAAAATGGGGCCCTAGGCTCAGAGCCACCGTCCCGTGTAAGAGGACTACGGAGAAGCAGCCACACTTGTCCATCCTGCCTGGGTAAATCCATAATGATTGGGCTCCTGGCCTCTGAGAAGCAAACTGAGGGAACTGAAGTGTGAAAAATACATAGTCCAGAAGAGAATGTACTCATTATACAGATGTTCTTGAGAGCCTGCCCTGTGCAAGATGCCATGAGAGATCTCACAAAGTCCAAGAGTCTGTGTCTCCAATGAGTTCAGTCTAGGAGGGGAGCTGACACGCAGACAGATGTGCCTCGACCACAAGCCAGGAGCTGCAGATGTTGGACGTGGCTGGGAGAGGCAATGCGGAGTCCAGGGAGAGAGCTTGTGTCCTCCCAGAGGCAGAGGCCCTTGAGAGGAGTTTTGAGGATAATCAGGTGGGGATGATGGGGTAGGATATTATGGGGGAGGATGGGGGAGCAAACAGCTAAAGCAAAGGCATAGAGTGGTGGCGTTTGGATAAGATACATACATGTTTCTTGGTGATTTGGTGATCTTCTTAAACCTGCACATTGATGGGCCATCAGCAGCACGTGTGCCATAGAGGCCGCCCACCCTCAGCAGTCACAGTACCGAGTCGGTACTCGAGATGCCCGTTCTGGAGCTCCAGCCTACCTTTCCGGGACCATCTCCCCCACTGGCTGCAAACCAGGGCACTCCATTCCAAGGTCACACCTTGCAGTGCGCCCTCTGCTCTGCTTTGGCTGAGCCCTTGGCTTGGAATCCCCGCCCTGCCTACATATGTGGAAATTGTGCCTTTCCCTCAAAGACTAGCTCAAATGCCTTCTCCTTTACAAAGCTTCCCTGGAACACCACCATCCCAAAGCGAGCTTCCCTTCCTCTGCATCTTAGGGAACAACTCCTAAGATGCAGACCTGCAGTCTGCTTGCCTTTGCCCCATTATTCAATGATCACGTGTGGCCACACATCACATCTCTGGTCCCCAGAAGGCCAGGGCATTGGCTATGGCGGAGCACAGCACAGGCTGGATGACTGCATGAAGATGTTTAAGGGCCTCCTTGACCTCAGCACCGGCACTTGCCAACCAGGGGAGACAGCACCACATCAGCCCGGTGCAATCGGTACAGTGCAGCCGGTTTTACTGCAAAACTCCCCACCACATAGTGCCCTCTAGTAAACAGTGGGTTTGTAGCAGTTGTAAAATGCCTTTCTTCCATTTCTTAGACTCTTGAAACTTTCTCCTGTCATGTGACTAGAGAAAGGGGAATTATTATACAAAGGATTTTTATAAAGCAGCTTTGGGTTTTGTGTCATGTTTCTGAAGCTCTGGAAGATGCTGTAGCTTGGAATCTGGTCCCAAGTTCATGGCACTTCCTAGAACACCAGGGTTTGGCTATTCCTTTCCCCACACTGGCTGGGTGCTGTATAAGGGCTCATGGTGACCCTGCCGCACTGCACCATGGGGCGTGAGGGAGTGCATGCATGTATGCATAACGCCAGGCTATGTGAGGGTGTGCGGTTTTGAGGGCAGGGGTGCCTACAGTGTGTGGTAATGAATGCATGAGATGTGTGTGTGTATGCGTAGTGTGCAGGCCATGTGGGGGCTGTGAAAGAGTGAGGGTGTGTGCAAAGCATCCTATGGGGTGAGTAGCGCTGGGCCTTTCCACTGCTGGGTATCTGAAATAAAGTAGCTATTCTGAGCTATACTCCCCTCCCCCCAGTTACAAATCCAAAAGGCAATAGAGTGGAGACACGTTATTAGTAACAGCTGAAGTCAGTTGCAGAGCATCGGGCCTACCTCCTTGCACATTATCATCAACTCTTGCAGCACAGCACTGAGGCAGAGTGCATCTTTGTTAAAGAAGAAAGACTCAGGGGTTCAGGAACCTGTCCCAGGCCCTGCCAGTAGTAAGTGGCAGGACCAGGCCTGGGAGATGGTGAGTCGGTTCAGACCTGGGCCCTGCCTCCACTCTCCAGCCTCTAAGGCATGGAGGCTCCTTAATCCAGGAGCTGAGAAGCTCCGAGTTCCCAGTGGTGCTTCCATTATCTCGGCCCTCTTAGCAACGGCACCTGCTCCCCTATGCACACTTTTAAATGTCATTTGCTTCTATGTTCTTGTGGAAAACACAGGCTATAAATAATTGAAAATGATCTTCAAAGATCCCCAAAAGGTCCTTCTCCCTTGCCCCTTAATTGCTGAGCAGGTTTCCGGGAGGAATATTTGCATGTCTGGTGCACAGGCTATGGATTATTTAGGGGCAGTTACACAGGGGTGTGAGCAGGGTGACAGGGAAGTGTGCCAAGTGTGTGCATCCCTTTTACTAACTGTTCAAGAGAGACCCACCTGAGTTGGTGTTTAAAGAGTTCTGTTTCCTACAAGTGCACTAATACAAGTTATATTAAAAAGCAAAATGACCCCTTTAACAAATGAAAGAGAGGAAGGTTTCTGATAATGAGAGCATTACAGCAAAGCTCACACTGGGCCTGCTTGTAAAGGGAGTCCTGCAGCCAGACCTCCGTGGAATGCTGCGAGAATGCCCCCCTTCTGAGTTGTTTAAATACAAAAAACCCTAATATGTCATAATGAAAATGCATATTCTAATACATGATCCCCTTAATGAGGAAAACTGGAGGAGGGTGTGTGGTAGCTTTATTTATAACCCTCTAAATCTAGGTAAGTTGCACACATTTAAAATTTCCATACAAATAATGTCACCAAGAGCTACCAAGCAGAGTCTATTCGGTCTGGATAACGAGACCACTTAACAGAGAAAATCAAGGTGTGTCCAAATGCTGGGCAATGACTGAGGGGGGAGGAGTTATTTTTCCATATGGGTGTAGTCCCTAAAGGCTAAAATCACTCCGTACTCCCTAGATCCTTTCTAAGACCATTCAAACCCAAGCAGCAAGAGTTGGAGGGGGAGTGTGACTCCTGTGCTTCTGGGAGAAATCACGGAAAGCCTTTTGATTCCCCCCCATCTCTGTGATGCTCTCTGCAGAATCACATTTGTTATTGTTTAAATGGAACTTTGGGGAGGGAAACGGTTCCCCGTTCACCTGCAGTTTGCAGTGTTTGTTTCTTGAGAAGATATCCAGAAACACTGGGTTTCTGAAACAAGTCAAGGTCATATAGGATTTTCCTTTGTTAACATTGAAGTCTTTCACCTCTGGGAGAATACCTATTCTCTCTCCTCTTTCTCTCTCTCCAAGTAGCTCAGCGTATTTCCTTCTCTCTCTAACTGTATTTTCTAAAAGAATCTGTTTCCTTTTCTCTATTCCAGATGCTCTTGATATAGTGCTATATGAAAAGCCCCTGGCTGGCGTCGTTCTTGTCTTTTTCTGCCACATTAACCCAGTAGGGGGTTTAACAGCCTGCGATTCTGAAAAGCTGTTGTCAAGTCATGAAAGCCCCCAAATGCAACTTCAATGATTATTAGCTAGTGGGAAACGTCCCCTGCATTCTAA
>PVKY010007412.1:0-14959 GCA_004027775.1 Bradypus variegatus
AGGGCTCAGCACATCAAACCGCCAGTCCCAATGTTTGTGACAACATCACCACCAATCCAGGTGAGGAAGTCCAACACATCTGCAACTTCCCCCAGATCCTCAGGGTTGGGTGGTGGGGGAGGCTGTAAATATGTATTTTATTATCAGCCCAAATTGGAAAGCCTCACTTTTGCCTTGAGGGACCAAGAACCCCTGTGAGGGCAGCCACAGGTGGAGAAGGTTTCACTTCCTGTGTGCCACATCAGTTTTGTTTGTCAGTTACTCAGTTTGTGGACATTTAGGTTGTTTCTACTGTCCAACTATTTTGCTCAATGCTGTTATGAACAATTGTGTACAAGTGTTTGTGTGGATATGTTTTCATTTCTCTTGTGTGTATATACCTAGGAGTGGAATTGCTGGGTGTGTTAATTGTCTTTGGTTTCATACCTAAGAAACCATTGCCTAGTCCAAGGTCATAAAGATTTACACCTATTTTTTCTTCCAAGAGTTTTAGTTCTTACATTTCAGCCTTTGATTACTTTTGATTTAATTTTTGTGTGTGGTGTGAGGTAGGAGTCCAGCTTTATTCTTTTGTATGTGACTATACATTTGTCCTACCACCATTTGCTGAAAAGACACTGAATTGTCTTGGCACCCTTGTCAAAAATCAATTGGCCCTAAGTGTATGGATTTATTTCTGGGCTCTCAGTCCTGCTACAGTGCTCTCTGTCTCTATTTTTATGCCAGTACCACAGTGTTGATTACTGTCGCTTTGTAAAAAGTTTTGAAATCAGGATGTATGCATTATCCAACTTTGTTATTCTTTTCCAAGCTTCTTTGGCTCTTATGGGTCCATTTCATTTCCATATATATTTTGGGATCAGCATGTTAATTCCCCCCCCCCAAAAAAAGGTAGCTGGGATTTTGATAGGGACTGTACTGAATCTGTAGATCAATTTGGGGAGTATCGTGATCTTCTGTTCCATGAATTTGGGGTGTCCTTCCATTTATTTAGGTTTTCTTTAATTTCTTTCAATGGTATTTTGTAGTTTTTCATGTACAAGTCACACTTGTTAAACTTATCCCTAATTGTTTTTCTCTTTGATGCCTGTGTTACTTTATTTTGATTTAACTTTATGTTGTCTGGCCCCTTCTTTCCTATTCCTCCTTCTCATCTAGACTGAGGACGGGGGTAGTGTCTCCACAGGGCCTGGCATCTTGGCACCACAGTGCACTGCAGTGAATGGTTTATGGTTTTGTTTTTTTAATGTACATGGCCCTTGTGAAGAAGCCTTGTTAATTATTGTCCCTTGTCTAATGGTTGAAGAAGCCAAAGCCAAAGGTGACTTGCTTTTGGCGTGGCACTGGTTAATGATAGCTGCGGCAGTAGGGCCAGGATTCCAGCCTGATTCGAGGTTTGCTGCTCCTCCCAGCCATTATCTGGCATGGAACTGAAGCTGTTCTCCACCTCCCTGGGCTTGTGCCTTGGTCTTTCCTGCTCTTATGTTGAATCCCCAGAGAAGCAGTAAGGCTGATATCACCAGGGTTGACATTGGGGTCATTTTTCTAGGCCTCTTGAATGTGCCAGTCTCTCCTACGCATTTCAAAAATACATCACCTCACTGAGTTCTCATAGCAACTCCACAGCATGACTTGGGTGATTCTGCATTTTACAGATCAGGAAACTTGATGTTCAGAAGGCTATGTAAATCTCCAAGTCACAGGACATGGTGGGGAGTGAGGTAGCCCAAGCAAACATGGTCTTAAACTTAATCTATCCCTGTGGATGTGAACCTGTTCTAAATAGGACCTTTTGATGAAGTTGCTCCAGTTAAGGTGTGGCCCAGCTGAATCAGGATGAATCTTAGTCCTATTACTGAAGCCTCATAGGGAAGGCCACAGAGAGAGAGAAAACCAGAGGAAGTATCCAGAAGCTGAATTTCAACAGGACACAGAAGAAAAGGGAGAGGCCAGGAGAGGCCACCATGTATGTTGTCATGTAACAGAAAAGCCAAGGACCACGGATCCCGGCAGCTGGCCCCAGAACGGCACAGTCTTCTGGAAGAAAGCATTGCCTTGATGATGGGTTGATTGTGGACTTCTCCTAGCCTCAAAACCGTGAGCCAATAAATTCCTGTTGCTTAAGCCAATCCATTGCATGGTATTTGAATTAGCAGCCAGGAAACAAAACAGTGTGTGAATTCCATGTTGGGGCTGCAGTTCAGCGCAGCTACCAGCAGTCAAGGCTGCGGTGCTACAAGAGGGGAATGGGATGAGTCCGTGTGAGCCGTGGGGAGGAGGAACCGATGGGGCCTTCCTGGACACTGCAGAGCCCTGCCGGCACTGGGCTTGGCTCAGTCCGTAACAGCTGCACGTTGACCTAGAGCTGGTATTGCAACGCAGCCGGCTTGTGCTGAGGGTGGCGCAGCCACAGCAGAGGCCTGGGGACCCCGTGATCCCACACCCTGGGGATGACCCGCGGTGGTAACCCTGGGGTGGGAGCCCGTTCGCCATGTGCAGCTCCTGCCTCCGCCGGCCAGGTGGTGAATTTTTTTTTTTTAACTTAACCACTAAACCTTTATTAATTGTATTTTACGATACAGTACACGTAGTAAATAGAAATGTTAAGTAAAGAGATACAGCAGTAAAATGAGCACAGTTTGAAGGGGGTAGGGGTGGGAGGTGGGACGGGGTAGGTAGGAGGACCCGGGCCAGGGAGAAGAGGCAGGGGTAAGGAGGGGGCTACGGGCAGGGGCAAACACAGGGGTTCTTATTCATCGCTTTCCTGTGACTTCCATGAAAAACTGCCACCCATCGTCATAAATTTCATTCCAGCAACAGTTGTTCAAAGAGCACCTGTGCATCCTGTGACTGTCTAAAGGTTTTGCTCACCACCTCAGTCCCTGGAGTTACTACCCAGGGCGAAGTAGCCTCTACTGGACTCTTTATCTGATTGTCTTTTAACTTTCTCCCACTAGGGTTTTTCCTATGTCCAGTTAGCCCTAAATAAGTTGATCTCCCCACAGTTCCCTCTGAGTTCACTTGAAATCTTTATTAAGAGGGGCAGTTACAAGGTAAAGGGTCCCCAGCAAATACACACACCCGCCGATAGAGACCCTAATGATACCTGGTATAGTTCACACTCTCTAACTAACCCACCCACTTAAGATTACTTAATAGCCCCACTCACCACTCAAATGCTTATGATTATATATATCCCTTTTTACTTAAACTGATTACATAAAGAAATAATAAGCAATGCAGTTTTCCACACACCAGTTACACATAGTGCATTTTTAAAGCATAGGAACCCTCTCCTGCTGCCTTTGTTTCTCCATAGCGCTGGTATAATTGCTGGTACCCAGTGGGCATTCCTTACAAGCTTTCTGGGTAAATGAAAGAAATTCTCCCTGCCTACTTGGCTTCAGAGAAGTCACGCAACCTCATTGCCTTTGTAGCTACGTTCTGGGTGATGGAGGAGTGTGCCGGTTTAGTTAAATTATGGCCCCTCCAAAAGCCATACTTTAAGCCAGTCTTGTGGAATATTTGGATTAGGTTGTTTCCATGTAGATGTGACCCACCCAACTGTGGGTGAGACCTTTTGATTATATTATTTCCATGGAGGTGTGGCCCCACCCATTCAGGGTGGGTCTTGATTAGATCACCGGAGTCCTTTAAAGAGAGCTCACACAGAGAGCAGAGAGAACAGAACCACCCCAAGAGATGCTCGCTGATGCTGAGAGATGCTTGGAGATGCTAAGCCAAGAGATGAAACCCATAGTTTGCCCTGGGGAAGCTAAAGGACCAGCCTCGTTCCTTCCCAGCTGACAGAGGTGTTCTGGTCGCCATTGGCCATTCTTCAATGAAGGTATCCCTCTTGCTGATGCCTTAATGTGGATACTTTTATGGCCTTAGGACTGTAAATTTGTTGCCAAATAAACCCCCTTTAAAAAAGCCAATCCATTTCTGATATTTTGCATAAGGGCAGCATTAGCAAACTGGAACAAAGAGAATGAGGGCCCAGGGCAATTGGAGGGTCCACGTGGTGACAGCAGCTTGAGTTGGATGGACCAGAAGCCAGTACAGGGGGGAGGGGGACAAATGCAAGATGTGCCTTGTGTCAGCCCTGGGGCCCACCCCCAGAGCGGAGCTCACACCGATGTCATTCTCTACTTGGAATCACTGACAGGGAACGTCTGGCCCTGTCATTCCCAGGGTTAGTACTGTTTTCACATCTGAGAACCCATTCACCAGGACAGCAGTGAATAACTTTGCCACTGGATTAATTGAGACCAACGGTCCCCCCTCCCTCCCTTCTGTTTTCCTAGGACAAACAACTGTGAAGTAGTAATAGTTGTTGGCTTTGAGTGTATTTTACAACTGCCTATAAAGTTAATTGCCGCATTATTTTGGTGCTGGATTTTCTGCTTAATTTGAAGACAGTGGCACAGATCGTCACGTCCCTATACGATGCGGCAAGTGGCAGGGGCCCTTGCCTTGCTCCTGAGCCTCGTCCTCACCCCGACGCTCCGGCTAGCGGGCCAGACCGTGCCCCGTCACGCTGCTCTTCTGCATTATTTCCACGTGCTAGCAATGAAGCATGAGCAGAGGGGGCCAGGGCCCATGAGAGGGCCCACAAGGAGTGGCCACTGCTGCTGGAAGTTGTCCCCGGTCTCCTTCAAGCATGAGGGATGCCCAAGCAGGGGAGGGTCTCTAAGAGGGAAGGTCCTCTCCAGCTGCAGGCCTCGCTAGGCCCCCTGGACTCTTCCCTCTTGAAGTGAGGCGGCCTGTTTCCTTGACGTCATCCTAGATGCTATGCCACTGGGAGGAGGGTTCCCGATGACAGATGTCCCTGGGCTGCCTGGGAAGTGCCCAGGAGAAGACTGGAGAAGGGAGTAGAGTGTGGCCCCCCACCAGCCAACTGAGCCCGTGGACCAGCAGACACTCCCCTGACCCTCTTCCTTCCGTGGTTGAGTTCTCCAGCATTGGGAGATTAAGTTGGAGAAACAGTAGAATCTTAGGGTATATTGCTCCTTCCTGTCGTCCCACCCCTCTCAGGAGGAAGGACCTACTTTTGTGAGTCGAACTGGGAGCACTTGGGAATAGAAATTGGTTATAACAATAATCATATCCATCACTTCTTGAGCCCCCATGAACACAGTGTTAGTAACATGCTCACTCCATTTTACAAATGAAAACGTTGAGTCTTGAAGGTAAATGACTTGCCCAAGGTCACTCCCACATATCAGTGTTAAGCTCCAAGCTCAGGTCCATCTGCTCTTTCCTCTGTGTCCAGCATCTTCTCCGTGAGAGTCGGAGTGTCACCCCACACTGTAATCCGAGTGTTGCCAACGTGTCAGATCATCCTGGCAGAGAGTTTCCATCCTTCCCGTAGTGTGGGCCAGTTCCCAACCCCGAGACATTTACCCCATAGCCTGTACCTTTTCCCAAGAAGAATAGAGTGTCCAGTCCTTCTTAGACCTGGACTTTGGGTGACCCATGTCCGACGCTAATGTCTCAGGGTCTAGACTCTCCTCTGTACAGTGGGAATTAATATCCCTGTCCTCTCTTCTTCCCAGCAATTTGAGTGGAGTAAAGGTGCTTTGAAAAAAAATGGGCTAAGACCTCATGCCAATGGAATGTCTCCTCGGCCATGGTCCCAGCCTTGAGCCTGGCTCCTGGCCTTGCTCCTGGTGAGGCCTGGGCCTGCGGTGGCAGCTGTGACCCCACCCAGCCATTCGTAGCAGGTGCTGAGCCTCCGGATGGGCATGGGAGTCAGCTGGGCCCATGCCTCCAGTGGGGAGCCAGCACCCTGGTCCTGTCCTGAGGCCGGGGTGGGGAAGGGGCTGTCACACTGAGAAGCCCTCGTGCTTTAAGCAGGGAGTTCTCCCCTCGGCGTTCAACTGACCCTCCATTTTAGGACGTTTTAGGACCCCTGGGCAGAGCCTCTGTTAGAGCAGCGTTCTGGCCGCATCCTCCTGGGCCTCTGGCTGCCTGCCTTTGCCAGGGTGTGTTCGGTCAGCGTCCTGCCTCGGGGGTCTGGAGGGGAAGCAGAGTGCTGCTCCATGTCAGCGTTGGGAAAAAATAGGGATCAGGTGGAAACAGAAGTCCCTGTGCTGTGGGGATCCTGGTCCCCCCCATCACCCCCACAAGCTGTGTCTCCAGTTAACTCTGGGGCTCCAGGAGACTCGTTTGCATACACACGGCTGCCCAGATCAGGGACCCCTGCACTTCCTTAATAGGCTCTGACACTGGGCTGAGGCCTGACCCCTGGAGGGCTCCCCTGAGTGATTAACCTTGGGTGCAGGAGGGGAAGCAAAAGACAGGACAGCGACTTGTTAGCTCTGCCTCCTTCAAAAATCCCAGTGAGTGCTCAGCCAGGTTTTTGTGTTTGGCGCCCAGTGGGTGGGAGCTCCGGACCTGCTCTCGACTGGAGTGGTCTTTCGGGCAACCTGCATTCAGTTGAGTGATCTGGGTGGTTTAATGGGGAGTTCAAGATTTAAAAACCCACTTGCTAATGAGATTATCTCAGGCCAACAGCTGCCCGAGGCACTGGGTCACATCTCTCATGAGGAAATCCAGTCCCCCGGCCCTGTGGGTTAGAAGCCCAGGGTGGCACCAGGGCCTGGGAGCGAGGTCTCAGCAGGAAGGAGGAAGATACTCTATTCCTCTAAAATTTTCTCCTCCATATGGATTCCCTGTGCCTGGCCTTGGGCGAGACGCCCCATCCCTGCCCTGACTGGGTTTCCCGTCCCCGCGCCGCCCTCCCTTGGGAAACCCAAACACTGCTGCCCTTTCATCCTCTTGCCAGAACCCGTGGCAGTGGATTTTGACCGCCCCTCTTCCAGCTCATCCCGGACTTGTTTGTTTTTTTATCCCCTCTCTCTCTTCCCTCAGAGAGTCTGCCCAAGGCCCATGCCCAAGCCAGAGATTGGCTCCCCAGCAGCCTGTCTCTCCTGCTCTGCAGGGGAGGGGGCGGTTCTGGAAGTCAGTGACTGGGGCCTAACCTAGCACATCAGTTACAAAGCAGCCAAGGCAGGTGACCTGGCACCACGAGCCTCGGACCCTCCTGGGCTTCCGGACCCCCTGTCGCGGTAAGAGGGTGACCACGAGATGTCTCCGGGGCTGGCCCAGGGCGGGTGCGCATTTGGCTGCCGTGTGTCTTTCTTCTGGAACTTGACAGCCGTCTAGTACCAGGAGAGGGCGAGGACGAAGGCGTTCAGGGAGAAGGGGTCCCCAGTGGACCAGATCATTGCCCAAGGGCCTACGGGGACGGTTCTGGTCAGAGATGGGCAACCCCAGCCCCAGAGGTGGGCAATGAAGGGACCTTGGGGGCAGGGAAGCTGGGTCACGAGAGCCCAGGGCGCTGGGCCAGAAAGCCTGTGGGAGGTGGTGGCAGGGAGAGGTGGGGAAAGGCTGCCAGTTTTTAATTGGTTCCCCTGTGACCAGGGTCCCTGTGAAAAGGGGGAGCTGACGGTGGCCAGGGAAGGGTCCCTGCTGAGGACAGCCCCGTCTGTGTGCCCAGGGGCTCCCGTGCTCCAGCTCCCCGGCCAGAAGGCTCCTCCTTGGAGCTGCAGAACAGTAGGCCGGCTGTCCTCAGCTCCCAAGTTTGTCATTATCTGAGCCCTGAGGGGAAAGTGTGCCTGGCTCTCCCTTCTGCTCAGAAGAAAACCTTTACCTCAGTCAAGGGAAAGGGCCATTGAGAAGGACCCTGAGGGCTTCTGGTTCTTTATCTTTAACTGCAAACAGGCCAGACGCCCCTCCAAGTCCTGGGATTCCAAGTCAAGGAGAAGAGGGAGACCCGCCATGCGCGCGTGTGTTTGGGTGTGTGTTTGGGGGGCATGGAACAGGGAGGGGTGGGGTGAGGTCAGCATGCGTGCATTACTTACAGACCCTCTGCTCTGTCCCCAGTTTTCCTGAGATCAGAAACTGGTAAGGACTGTGCCTTCTCTCCCTGGTGTTCTGGATGAGGGGTGGACGGATTTAGCTCATGACTGCTCTCTGTTGGGTGCCTTTTCCCCTGGCACCAGGGGAGCCGTCGTCAGCAGGGAGTGGGAGCAAGGAGGACCTGTCCCACAGACCTGGACAGACGCGGCTCATCCTGTGTGCGCTTGCCTTCGTTCTGTCCGCTCCCGCTGAAACAGCAGCCTCCTGAGGGCAGGGCCGCCTCTCTGTAAAGCAACGGCAGCGTGAAAGGAGTGGAGGACTTCTTTTGCCAACTCCATCTCCGGTGGCTCACGTACCAGACTTCTTACTCAGTCCTCATCTACCTGGTGCTGCCCTTTCCACAGTTTTGAGAGCTCACGTCATCCTGGTCCCCTGCCGGAATGTGTTGTACCCCCTCGTGCATCCGCCCCTTCAGTTTCATTACTGGCTTTTCTCTGAGTGGGTTTTGAGAGAGGGGACACCCTGCATGGTCGGTGATGAGATCTCTGGGGCCCAGCAGCCTGAGCACTGGGTTCCAAGCCCGCGGGGTGCTGCTGGGGAGGGCGAGCAGCCATACCCTGAGCCGGGCTTGGGGGCAGTGCCCTTTCCACCATGCCAGGGCCGAGCCCTTCCTCCTGATTTAGGTTTTCACCAGTGCGCTGAACACCAAACCCATGTGTCCCCACTTCTCTACTGGTGTTTTATGATCTCCCAAACTCTGCCCCCACCCCAGCAGTCAGTCCTTATTTGATGTCGATGATTATTAATTGGTACTGTGTATTAAGCCCTCTGTGGGCATCTTGAATTTAATCCTCCCAATGATCATATGAAGTCTTATTATTCCTACTTTTCTGGGTCTCAGGGAAATTAGTTCCCCAGAGTCCTTGGACTATTCGCGTATTAGGGGTTCAGGGCTGGGACGTGAAGCAGGTCTGACTGACCCTGACCCTACCTGCCCAGACAGGACAGCCAGCCCCTGCTGTTCCCTCTCCACACCCACCCACCCTCTGGGCAGGGGCCGGGGAGGACGGGGTGCTCTGAGCGGGCCGCCTCTTCCAGGACACTCTGCTCCACCCTCAAGCTGCTGCCTTCGGGTCCCAGGTGTCCCGTGTCGGTGAGCGACGCCTTATACCGCAAGCAGGCGAGGCTTGTATCCTCTACCAAATAAGTTTCTTTCCTAAAAAAATTTTAGTGTGGTTATATACGTGTGTGTGTGTGTGTATATATAAAACATAAAACTCCCCATTGTAACCATTTTAAAATGCACAATTCAGTGGTATTAATTACATTCGCAGTGTTGTGCTGCGACCACCAGAGCTTTGCCATCACCACAAACAAGAACTCTGTCCCGTTAAGCAATAATCCCCCCCCCCCAGCCTCTGGAAACCTCTGTTCTACTTTCTGTCTTTATGAATTTGCTTATTCCAGCAAATAATAATTCTTATTATTTCATGTAAGTGGACTCATACAGTGTCTGTCCTCTTGATGATAAGTTTCTTGAAGGCAGAGGCCATGTTTTATGTTATCTTCTGCCCCTCAAGTGTTCCACAAACACTTAATTTGCTTTGATTGCATGAAATCTAGTCATAATTCTTTGAATGTACGTGGGTTTACAGTTATCAAGATCCCTTGATTGCCGGCCCTCTCCTATCTGATAGGTGGAAAACTGATCTAGAGGTGTGGAGTGGGTTCCCAGGGGTGGTGACAGAGTCGGGGCTTGAACCTGAGTGTTCTGACTCGGAGGCCTTGTCCCTCCCGGGAAGCGTAGCAGCGCTGTGTTCCAGGCTTGCCACGGGACCCCCAGCTCTGCGTACCCAGGCTCGAGGAAGGTCCCTGCCTGGCCTCCCCCTGCTGGCACCTGCAGGCCCTTCTCCCTCCCACTTGGTCATGCATTTCTTTCCTTGTGTTTGTCCTTTTCCTTCCATTTGATTTTCTGTTCCTTGAGGGCAGGGACCTGTGTCCTTGCTGAGCTCCTGCCGCTGTGCCGTGAACTCAGCAGTCACTTCCTCTATCATATGGCCCCATGAATCAGCCCGAGCGTGTGGCCAGGAAAGCAGGTGGAGAGAAAGACCTGGTGGGCTCCTGGGGGTGGCGAGACGGGGACGTGGTGCTGGGCCAGTGGAGGGAGAGAGCAGAGATGGGGCCCCAGTTTCCTCCTATCTACAGTCTGCTCATCAAGGTTACTGAGCAGCACGTGAGATTGTCTATTAAAGTACTGTATAAACCGCAGAGAACCACGGGAACGTTGCTGTTAAACATGATGGTAGTATGTGAGTCAGAGCTCAAGAAAACTGCCAGACAGAGTGACACATGCCTTGTAAGTGTTCAGGGATGACCTGCCTTAACAGGCTGCTAGAACTATTATTAGTGATTATTATTTCTGTAATCCTGTTAAGATAGGACCCCATCGCACAGCTGGGGACAGTGACGTTTTCCGGCAGTAGGTACCTGGGTTGGGACTGAGAACCGGAAGGTGACCTGTCCCCGGTGTTTTCATAGACTCACCTGTGACTCAGGTTCTAAAACCCTGCTTTCCCCTGAGGTCTCAAGTTCTCAGCTCTCTCCTGAGAGAAACTATTCTATTCAAATGAACACCCTGGCCTGCTAAGGCCTGCGCAGAAGCGAGTCCTGGCAAGCCTGAAGCTGCAGAGCGGGTACAGATGCCGCAGTTGGAGCCAGGACCCCGGGCGGCCGCCCTCCTGCCGCTGCTGTGCTTTCTGGAGCAGCCCTGCCCCCCGCCCAGGGCGCAGCCGAGCGCACGTCCTTCATCCTGTCTGGGGAACCCCAAAACTGGGCAGTGGAAAAGCACCTGGCCCGCTCAGCCGGTCGCCGTGTGGTCTCGCTGCCACCAGCTGCGGTGACTGTGACCAGGCACTGGTAGCCTGGCGAGAAGGGCTGCGGGCAGGGTGGCACTGGCCCTGGGTGCGCTGCTGCCGTGGCTGGAGGAGGAGGAGGAGGCCCTTCGCCAGGCAGCCACAGGATGCCCGGAAGTGCCAAGGAGGAAGAGCTGGAGGTGGCAGGCTGGCAGGAGCTGTGAAACCAGTGAAACTAGGGACCTGGATGGGGTGGCAGAGCCCAAAAATCTACCTCCTGTGGCTTCCGGGAAGGCAGGCCTGGGCAGTGGTCGACGAGGACACAGCTTGGGCGATGGACAGACCTGGGTCTTCCCAGCACCTCCCTTGCCGGAGTCCTTTGAGACCTTGGGCAAGTAACTCACTCTCTGAGTTTCTCTTTCCTCGCTTACAAAACCGTGGCAGTGCCAGCTGCCTCCCGAGGTTTGCCGATGACTGAGATCTCCGACAGCATTTCACCTGGCGCTGGCACTCAGTAACGGCGGCGGTGGTTCTGACACTTTGCCAGGGTGTGCCGTAGGGAAAAACAGAAATATTGGAGGCCTGGGACTTAGCCTCTGGCCCAGTTTTTTCACTCGGTTTCCAAAGTAAAGGGCGACAGGTAGATCTAGGGGCTGTAAAGGTCAGTTCTCATGGGGCCGAGAATGGGGGGAGAAAGCAGCAGCAGCCGTGGTCAAGGGCGTGTCCTCTCTGGGTCGCGTTTACCTCCTTCCTTCCAGGAGCTGGAGCACTTTGCCACTGAACTTCCTCACGTCTCCTTGGCTCATGAGCTTGGCCCTTCGGTTAGCAGTCTGCCCAGAGAACCAAGTTTTCACAGTGAACCAGGTTCAGAAATGCCACTGCCTAGCAGAGAGTAGTGGTAAAGGCTGCCCGGGAATGAACGGCTGCATTTCACATGTGGTTTCTGAGAAACTGGATTAATTTACCAGCCAAGGGAAGTTGAGACGCCCAGGGCTAAGCAGCAGTGGGCAGTCATCATTTCCGCCCCTGGGCTTAAAGGGATCAGGAGAGGAATGGTGTTTCCAGAGGCCAGTGAGGGCTGGGATGGGGAGGCCCGGCGGGAGCTGTCGTGGCCGCAGGACACGGCCCCTGCCAGGACTGGCACCAAAGCCAGCAGAGTGGGGAGGACACACTCCAGGCTCGCTCTGCCCCACCCTCCTTTCTTATTCCCCCTCCTCCCATCGGCTGAACCCACAGAAACCAGCCAGCAGGTGGGCCTGGGGGCCTCAGTCCGGAGGGGGGTGGCGAGTCAGCCTCCGGGTCACAGAGCAGGACAGGGACAGAGGGAGGGTGGTGGGAGGCTGCTCCTTAAGGTGTAAGTCCTGGTGGCAGCGTCCACTCAACAGGGGTGACAAGCAGGGGGAATTGAGCTGTGGCATCCTCAGGGTCAGAACAGCTGCTGCTTCTGGGGAAGGGACTGTCCCCAAATCAAAATTAGTTTCCAGTTAAAAATTTGGTCATCAAGGACAATTAGGTAACAAAATGAAATGAAAGGTAACCAGATTGGGAAGGAAGAAGTAAGACAATCTCTTGTTTGCAGATCACATGATCTTTTACGTAGAAAATCCTAAGCAATCCACTAAAAAACTATTAGAACTAATAATGAGTCCAGCAGGGTTGCAGGATACAAGATCAGTATATAATTATCAAGTGTGTTTCTATATAGTAGAAACGAGCAAACTGAAAAGGTAAAATTCTAACAATAGCATCAAAAAGAATAAAATACTTAGGATGAAGTTTAATAAAAGATGTGCAAAATTTACACTTTGAAAACTATAAACCTTGTTGAAAGAAATTAAAGAAGACCTAAATAAATGGGAAGACCTCCCAAGTTCATGGATCAGAAGACTTAATATTGTTAAGATGGCAGAACTCCCCAAGTTGATCTACAGATTGAGTGCAGTCCCTATCAAAATCCCAGCTGCCTTTTTTTTCCTGCAGAATTTGATAAACTGATCCTAAAATTCATATGGAAATGAAATGGACCCAAAACAGCCAAAAGAATCTTGAAAAAGAATTAAAAAGTTGGAGGATTCACACTTTTCAATTTCAAACCTTACTAGGAAATTGCACTTATCAAAACATAAGGCATAAGGCATAAGGACAGACATATAGAGCAAACAGAATAGAATTAAGAGCCCAGAAATAAATCTCACATTTATGGTTGATTGATTTTCAACAAGGGTGCCAACACAATTCGATGGAGAAAGAACAGTCTTTTTAACAAATGGTGTTGGAACAACTGGAAATCCACATGCTAAAGAATGAAGTTGGCCTCCTACCTCATGCCACATACAAAAATTAACTCAAAACGGACCAAAGACCTAAATGTAACAGCTAAAACCATAGCCCTCCTAGAAGAAACATAGGCATAAGTCTTTGTGACCTTGGATCAGGCAGTGGTTTCTTAATTATGACAGCAGAAGTGCAAGCAACAAAATAAAAAAAAATAAAGTGGATATCATCAATATTAAAAACTTTTGTTCTTCAAAGGACACCATCAAGAAAATGAAAAGACAGCCTGTAGAATGGGAGAAAAATTTTGCTAATCATATCTGATAAGGGATTTGTATCTGGAATATATAAAGAACCCTTACAACTCAATAATAAAATGACAACCCAATTTAAACATGAGCAAAGGATCTGAAGGGCACAGTTTCATTTCTTTCACCAACAGGGCAAGTAGAGAAGGGGTGCTGTGTACCCTGGCTCCCCTTCTTTCCTGTCTCTGCTCCCAGGCAGAACACTCAGGCCACAGGCGTCCTTTCAGCACTGGCTCTCGGGAAGGTGGGGAAAGGGCCCTGACTGTAGCGTGGTGCAAATGCTCCCACCGTGGCTGATTTCAGGCTGGCAGCGTCGTTTCCCTGAGCCCAGGGTTGGAAAGAGGGGTGCACAGCCAACCTGGAGAGCCGGCAGGTCCGTGCTCCAGCTCGCGCGGCACGTGGCTACGATGGGTCCTGTGTGACCCCGTGAGGCTGGGCTGGAGGACCCCAGTTTTCAGGTTGTCTGACTTATTCTGACCAAGATGGTTATCGGGGTCAAATTGTGGTGCCAGACGTTGCAGCAGCCCCGGCCCGCCCCACTCCGTCCATCAGTTCCCCTGACAATAATAATAGAAGCTAAAGCTCCTAACAGAAGCTGATGAGGGGCTGGGCACTGCTCTAAGCATTTCACTTGCATTAGCTTGTGATCTTGGAAACAACCCTACCAGGCATTGCTATTGTTAACCCTCATCGTGCAGATGAGCAAACTGAGGCCCAGAGGTTAAATGACTTGCCCAGTATCGGTTGACTTGGTAGAGCCCTGATTTGGACCCTGGCCATTTGACCCCTGGGGTCTTAACCACGATGTTATCCCTACTCTTTTATACCGACCTCTGGGAATTCTCTTCAGATGTTTCTTTTCTCCTAAGACCCAGTCAGGGCCACGGAACTGCTGGCTCTTTAGTGTTGCCCAACAAAACACAGGGTGCCCAGTAAAATTTGAGTTTCAAATACACAACAAAAATTCTTTTTTGGTATAAGTGTGTCCAAAATATTGCATGGGATATACATATGTTAAACAAATTGTGTATCAGAAATTCAAATTTAATTGAGGGGCCTGCATTTTATTTTGTTTTTATTTTTTTTAATTCAGTTTTACTGAAATATATTCCCATACCATACAATCATCCATGGTATACAATCAACTGTTCACAGTATGATCATATATTTATGTGTTCATCACCACAATCTATTTCTGAACATAGTCCTTACATCAGAAAGAATAAGAATAAGAATAAAAAATAAAAGTGAAAAAAGAACACCCATCCCCCCATCCCACCCTATTTGTCATTTAGTTTTGTTTTTTTTTTTTGAGATATGTTCATATACCATGCAGTCATACAAAACAAATTGTATATTCAGTTGTTCACAGTACCATTACATAGTTGTACATTCATCACCTAAATCAATCCCTGACACCTTCATTAGCACACACACACAAATAACAAGAATAATAATTAAAGTGAAAAAGAGCAATTAAAGTAAAAAGGAACACTGGGTGCCTTTGTCTGTTTGTTTGTTTGTTTCCTTCCCCTATTTTTCTACTTGTCTATCCATAAACTAGATTAAGGGGAGTGTGGTCCTTATGGATTTCCCAATTCCATTGTCACCCCTCATAAGCTACATTTTTATACAATTGTATTCAAGATTCATGGGTTC
>PVKY010007413.1:0-14894 GCA_004027775.1 Bradypus variegatus
CCCTACCGACGAATCAGAGCCCCAGAAATTCGACAGGGTGTTGACAAGCGTGCTTCGGAGCCAATAGCTTAGCGGCTGGGCCCGACGCCGTCCAATCACGCCTCCCGGTACCGCCAATCACCCGCGGCTCCTCCCCCGGAGCGTGACGTAGGTAGGGTGGGTAGCAACAGTTGCCCCGGTGAGGGAAACGGAGGCGCCATAGCCACGGTAGTCGTGGCGACCAAGCAACCCAGCAACGCGAGTCAACAACAACAACCGCTCGGCCGACCCCCACCCCCACCCCCCGGCCCGGCCCGAGGACCCCGGCACGTTCCGCCCCCCTCCCAACATCGCCGCCGAGACCTCCGGGAAGCCCTTCCGCGGACGGGAGCGGAGAGAAGCCGAGGTAACCCGGGAGGCCCCGGGGTGGCGGGTCGGGCCGGGCGGGGCGCGGACGGCGGGTGTCTCTGTGATCCCAGTCCGGGGGGAAGGGGCGGGCGATCAAAATGGCGGCGGCGACTGTCGGGGCCGTGGGGGAGGGGGCCGGGGCCCGGCTGGGGCGACACCACCCGCCCCCGGGCGCCGCGGCCCGGCCCCCGCGAGGGGCGGGCACTAGGCGGCAGGCGGCGAGCGGAGGGTCGGCGGGCGCGGGCGGGGGGCTTTTATATGCCCGGAGGTGCGAAGGGGCGGACCCGCGGAGGCTGGGCCAATGGGAGCGAGGGCGGGGCGGGGCGGGACCAAGGCGGGTGGGCGGGGCCCGGGGGCGCGAGGTGGGCCAGCTGCCACCCCCTCCGCTCCCCGGAGCCGGGCGAGGCCGCAGGTGCCGCCGCCCTAGGGGATCCCCGCAGTCGTCCCCAGCTTGCACAAGTGCCCGCCACATCGGAGGCCTCAGTTTTCCATCCTGCAAAACGGGGAGAATCAATTGCCACCCCCACCCCTCCTCTTTTGTGCACCTCGAGGACTCCCAGTTCCTTCCGAGAATTTCTCTAGACCTTCCCCTTCAGCCCTTTACCCCCCATCTGCCGTTTCCGGGTGTGATCTGGTAGATAAACAGTTAGCCAGGCTTGATGTCTTCATGCTCTTCTCTCCTAAATCTTCCTCTGTTAGGAGGGGAAGGGGAAATCAAGTTTCACGGAGAAGCTAGCTACAAGTGCCCAGTGTGGCTTCAGCCTGGAAGATTTGTTTTGCAGAAGTCTGAGTCCATGGTGGAGAGGAGAGTTTTTGAGTGCCTGAGTTAGAGGAACAGAAACTTGGTTGCTTGGTGGTGGTGCTGGTGGGGCCCTGGGTCTCCTCGGTGGAGATGGGACAGTTCCCAGCCGTTTCACCCATGAGAGTCTCTCCTTTTGGGAATGGGGAATGAATGGTGCCTCAGAAAGTTTCTCAAATTCCTCAAAGCCTCTTCGGTTGGCCAGGCACGTGGTTTTGTGTCAGTCAAGTCAGTTTCGACTGGGTCACACGTCACCGAGGAGGTACTAGCCTTCAGAGCGGCATGGGCCGGGGGGGTCCACCCAGGTCAGAGGGAAGGGGAAGTAAACCGTGTGTCTGAGAGGACAGCCTGAGAGACAGCTTTGCAGGGTGACAGGATCCGCCCAAATTTGGGGATATTGTCTTTTTTTGTTGTTGTTCCTAAGTAGTTGGGTGAAGTCTGCTTTACTCCTCCGTCTTATTTTGGAGCGTGGTGAGGGCAGAGTCGAATGCCGGTGTGTAAATTGCAGCCGTGTTTTTTTCCAATCAATCAGTCAACTCTAGTGAAAAGAATCCTTTCAGGCATTCCCAAGACTTTCCCCCAAGAATTTGAGATTGGGAAGTGGTGTGTGTGTGTGTGGGGGGCTCACTTCTATAGAGACTTTTCCTAGGCCAGACTCCAAGGGGTGGCAGATCCCCTCAAAAGTTAGGAAAGATGAAAATTAATTTTCAATTAAAAAACTAGAACTACCGAAGTTGCTAAAAAGATCAGCACCTTTTGGAAAGGCTAACGTGAGCAGAAATGAATATTTAATGGATGATCTGCATTTATTAATACCCCCACACACACACACAGCCAATAACTTTTACAGGTGAAGGATCTGAGCCCAAAAAGGTCATTTGGCTTACCAGGGCATGGACATTGGCTTGGTTTGGTTGTTTTGGAAGCAGTCAACTACTTTCTCGCTGTGTGATGTTGGGCAAGTTACTTAACTTCTCTGGGTCTCAACTTCCTCTGGGCTGAGCTAGGGTCAGGAATCATTGGTAATCAGTTTAACTGCCTGTTAGTGTGCTGCGGATTCTGTAACATAATACATGTTGAGCATCAACTACATAATAATTACCCAACTACATTAGCTGCTTCTTTTATGACAAGTATTGCTTCCTGCTCGGTCCCTGGCATTGCACAGTCCATGTTTATTTTTATCTTTCTGAATTGGGGGAGAGCTTGACGGCTTTAGAGGTTGACTCCTGTTGCTGGGCTGTGTTGGCTGACAGACCCCAGGAAGCTGAGTACAGACCAGAACTTCCTCTCACTTCTAGTGGAAAAGTGTCACTCTTGGCCTTTCTCCCTCCGGCTTTTGGGAGAGGAGCCAGAAAGAAACAATCTCCCTGGGCCCAGGCCCAGCACCAGCCCCGAGCTTTCCAGGAGGCAGCTGGGTGAGCTGGGCATGTGGGCATTGTTGGAAAGGTATCTCTGGAGCCGGGCTCCTTGTCCTCCTCTCCTGCCACATACTCGTGCATCTCGGGGCTGGGCGCAGGGGACGGCCAGGCACACACTCCCAGCGATGCTGGCTTCCGGACAGCAGTGGCAGGCCAGCCTCCTGCTGGCAGGTGGGAGCTTTCTCCTTTGAGCTCCCCAGGCCTGTCCTGGCAGGAAGCAGTAACTTCTGTACCAGGACTCACCAGTCAATAGATTTGAACAGGCCTTCAACTCTCGCTGGCATGGTGCTCATTTGACAGTCATAATCAAGCACGTACTGTGTACCTCTCAGTGTTCTAGCAGCTGGGGATGGAGCAATGGGCCACCCAGGCCAGGTCTCTGCTCTTGGGGGAGCTTTCCTTTGCAGTTGTAGAGGGGAGAGCAGCTATGAGGAAGAAAATAAACAAGCAAGCAAGGAAACCAATGCCACAAAGAAAATAAAACAGGAATATGCCTGGGGGAGGTGACCTGAGACCAGAGGAAGTGACGTTTGGGCAGAGACCTGAATGAGCTGGAGGAGCCAGCTGTGGAGGATGGGGGTTGTGGGGGAAGAACCTGCTGGGCAGGGAGAACAGCTAGTGCAAAGTCCCCAAGGCAGGAGGGCCCTGGAGCATTCCGGGAATGAGGCCCAGTGTGGCTGGGACACCCAGGGTGAAAAGGACAGGGGCAGGAGGGACCGTGTCCCACAGGACCCCCTACGCCATGGCCAGTGCTCTGGATTTTCAAACATCCTCTGTGGCGGGCAACTTTGGAGGCTTCTGAGCAGAGGAGTGACAAGATAGGGCTTATGTTCTCAAAGCAGCCAGGTGCCAGTGAGCAGGATGTTGCAAGTGTCCGGGCGAGAGATGATGATGGCTCACGCGAGCACAGTGTCAATGGAGCTGAGAGTAGTGAGCGGCTTTAGGATGTATTTTGGAGGAAGAATTGACAAGTCTTATAAACAAACGGGATATTCAGGGGATGAAGGAAACCCTCATTTCATTTCATTGCCCATTCCCGTACGAGGTCACTATTGCGGCCATTCTGCTGATGGGGAAAGTGAGTTTTCTTTTTGTTTCGCAGGAGGGTCTTGACCAAGATGCCAACCATTTGTTTATAGAATCTGGCATCCAAAACGGGGGCCAGCAAACCACAGCTCACGGGCCAAGTCTTCCCACTTGCTGCCTGGTTTTGTATGGCCATACTTGTTAGAATTAGTTTTCTTCACTTTTAAATGATTGGGAAAAAAGATCAAGAGAATAATACTGTGTGATACGAATAACATTTTGTGACACATAAAAAGTACTTGAGATTCAAATCTCCGTATCTAGAAATAAAATTGTATTGGCACAGAGCCACACTTTCCCATTACGTATGCCAAACGACTGCTTCTATGCTACAGGGGCTCTGCCAGCTCTTCCCATGCCAGCCAGCGGTCTGAAAATATTTACTGTCTCTCTTGCCCCTTCAGCAGAAGTTTGCAGAAGTAGTCAATTCAAATATTTTCTAGAAAACAAAAAAAAACCTCTTGGCTTTGAAGATGGGTGCAGCCACTGGTGCTTTTCTTGGCAGATTCATTGCCAAGGGACTAGGTTTTCTTCAGCATTCCCTACATTTCAGGTTCTGTGGGCCATGAAGAAAAGGGTCTCATGTTCAAGTAATATGGGGATTGTATTAGACTAACTAGATATATGTGATTTAGTCTTCTCTGGGGAACAGACCTGCATAACTCTTCTAACCCAAGTAGTCCACAAGTGGAAAACGATTGTGGCAAACTCTGCATCCTGTGTCCCCCTTCCTGGAGTTTGATAACGACAGTGCTTAAGCAAGCCTCCACTAGAGAAGTCAGTTTAAGCTCCTCTTTTGGAGCTCAGCCTTTCTGCCCCCATCCTCTCCTCCACTCCCTGCCCTTAAGTGGAGAGAATGAGGCTGACAGGCTTTGCAGGCCTCGGAGGAGACAGCACCAGTGAGTAAGGCACTTTCAAGCTCTGTCCTTGTGGGAGCTCTGTCCACAAAGGGATCAGCTCTGCTAGGACCAAGAAAGCCGAGGCCAGAGTTTCTCAACGAGTGCCCCCAGGGCCACCTGCCTTGGAATCATCTGGGTGCTAGCTACTCACGCCGATTTCAGGGCCACCCAGACTGGGCAGGGGGGTCCAGGAAGCTGCATTTAACCAGGTGCTCCCTCTCTCCCCACCTGGTGTGGGTATTCGTTGAACAAGTAATAATAGTAGCAGCTGATTTCATTGCATCCTTCAAGCAGCCCTATGAATTGGCTTGTCTCATCATCCCCAGGTGGCAGGTGGGGAAACTGAGGCCCGGAGGAGGGTCAGTAGCCTCCCAAGTGCCAATGTTCACGTCAGGGTGGGTCTGATCCGCTACAAAGCCCCTGCCTGGTGGGAAAGCCCAAGACGGCTCCCCACAGCCTGGACTGGGGCCCGTCTCAGCCACCTCTGCCTCTCATGCCAGCCTGGAGGCTGGAAGAGGGGCCCTGGCTGACCTTGGCCTGGCAGGGGAGGTGGCCTTGGGGCTCTGCCAGCTCTGCCCGCGCCAGCCAGCGGCCTCCTGCCCCTCCCTGCCCCGGGCACAGCAGAGCACACCCAAGCAGCAGACAAGTCCATTTCCACTTGTACTCTGGAGCCCAAAGCTCCAGCCACACAGGAAGGAGGCAGGGCCCAAGGCGACATCATCTTTCCTGGTGCCTCGTTAGAGGTCCCTGGGCAATAACGGGAGCCAGAACCATTTCCTAGGCGACGGTAGTGCACCAGGCACCCGGCCAAGCTTTGTCACACCATCAGGCCAAGTTCCTCAACCCGCTTGCACTGCAAGCCCTGCTGTCCTCCCATTTCACAGATGGGGCCAGGGGAGGCCCAGGGAGGGGAAGCCCTCGCCCAAAGTTGCACAGCCAGGAGATAGCCCAGATCACGGTGTGCATCCGGCCCCTTCCGGGGCTTGTTTCTCACCCAGCTCACCCCATGCTGACTCAGATGTGTCTTGAGTTTGGTGCCAAAGGGCAGAACCGGGCCTGGGCAGGGGAGGCCCGGAACCTGTCTGGGTGGGCTCAGTGCTCCCCTAGAAACGGGGAAAGACGCTGACTGCTGACTGGGAATTGAATGAACCGAGGCAGTGCTCGCATTTGGCCTGGGTTCACGTCCCTCCCTCCCCCTTGCTGGGCAGCCCCGGCCTCACTTTCCTCATCTGTTAAATGGGTATGCTCCCGGCAGAGTGCTCTGTGGGCTCCTCTCCTCTTCCTCCCCTTGAAAGCTCCCATGCCTGGTCTCCCTGCAGCCAAGGGCTGCCTGCTGGCGAGCCATGGCACACGGCTCCGGGGCAGTGCCAAAGAGCCTTAGCAACCCTGGGATTCAGCTGCCTGCTGGAGTCTCAAACTCAGTACCTGCAGGGGCCGGTCAAGGGCCGGGAAGCTGCAGGGGCTGGTGCTTCTCCTCTGAACACCCCCATTCATTTGTTCCATAGTCCTCCAACTCTCAGGAGCTTTGTGGGGTGCGTCTGTGCAGGGTCCCCAGAACCATCTGCCCGTGCACCCAGGGAGGCTGGCGCCCAGGACACAGCCTGTGCCTAACCCAGCACCTGGGAGAGAACCCACGACCCTTCAGCAGCCCCTGCCAGCTCCCGACCCGGTGGGGCCCTGGCCTCAGGCACCTCCCAACTGGCGCCGTGACCCTAAACTGCCCCTGGGCCGAGGGCACGGAACCCCCTGAGGGCTGCAAACCTCCCTGTGTCACCAGACCTCGTAGCCCCTGGAAACTGGGACATGTCCACCGGAGGCAGCTGTTGCCCCACGGCTGTGCTCCCCAGCCCGTTGGCACCCAGAGTTCCCAGGCTGCTTGCCCAGGCCTGTGCCTCCCTGCTGGGCAGCCTGGGGCAAACCCCTCAACCTCTCTGGGCCCTTGCTCCTCTTCTGGCAAACTGACCCAGAACACAGTGCATGCAGAGTTTAAGAGGAAAGAACGGGTGGAAGCCATCGTGCTCAGCACTGGCTGCCGGAGTGTGACCCAGGGAGAACAGTGCCCAAGCCCCCCTGGCCCTGGGGGAAGCATGGCTGACACCAGTGTGGGGGTCCCCTGGGTGCCAGGGGCTGGAGGGAAGGAGGCAGGGGTCCCAGCCACGGCCACAGCCTGGTGGCCCTGCAGTGATGGGTTATATTTGGCCACCAGCCTCGGGATTTAATTATGATAGCGACGGACCCAGGCAGGTCTCCAGGGAGCTGGGAGCTGTCCCTGCTTTTCTCTGCCTGTACATTAATTCTTGTTTTTCCTTCTTTTGTTTTTTTTTCCTCTCTCTCTCAACAACTCCCACCCCCCACCCCCCCGCCCAACCTTTCTTCTTCCCAAGGAAGGAAAAAAAAAAGGCCTTATTTATTATCATTTTCCCCACTGTTGGCATGGCAACGCAGGCGTACGTTACTGAGCTGCAGGCGGCCCCGCAGCCACCCCAGGCCCCGTCCCAGGCCCAGCCCCAGCCGCCGCCACCAGCTGCCCCCCAGCCGCCCCCGCCACCAGCCGCTGCCACCCCCCAGCCCCAGTATGTCACCGAGCTGCAGAGCCCCCAGTCCCAGACGCAGCCCCCAGGCAGCCAGAAGCAGTACGTGACGGAGCTACCTGCTGCCCCCGCACCCACGCAGGCGACCGGCGTGCCCGCCCCGTCCCCAGCGGCCCAGCAGTACATCGTGGTCACCGTCTCGGGTAAGTGGGCACTCGCTCGGAGCCGGGAGGCCCTGGAGCAACTCGGAGAGTTGTGCCACCGTCACTCTGTGCTCGTCCCAGAGCGACAGCTTGGAAACCCACAAGTGTACAGTCAGGGTTTTGGGGGCATGTCTGGGTCAGGGGTCAGCAGGCTGATGGGGGCACTCTGTCTCCCCAGACTGCCCCCACCTCTCCCGGGCAGCTCTCTTAGAGCTCTTCTTATCTCCATCCCCGAGCACAATGTCAGTTGAAGAAAGGATTTGGCAACGGAAAAAAAAGTTTTGCCAACACCTGCCAGAGCAGGAGGCTGAGAGGAAAGCACAGGTGCCTGAGTGCCTGGTTTGGCCTCACCATCTCCAGCCACTGGGCCGCTCTGCCTCAGTTTCCCCACCTGTAAAAGGGATCATAGCAGCTTTTCTGTCTCAGGGAGTATGTAGAAGGCCCCGGTGGTGCTGGAGGTCTGCTGTCCCGGGAAGCATCACGCCCCTCCCTGGGAGGAACGGCCCCAGGGTTTCTGGCAGCATCCAGGGCCAGTGGCCAAGGACGCCTGTGTCCAATGGGCCCAGAACTGGATGGAGCATCCGTAGCGTTTTCTAATGAGCCCTGTGGGGGAAGGCAAGCCCGGTACATCCTCTTTTTGGGGGCCAGAGGACGACAGATAGTCAAAATATGCAGCCCCTGACGTGGCTCTGTCCTACAGGTGTCGCTGGGAGCCCTGGGGTGTCCTGGGGTGTCCTGGAGGCCCCTGGCAGTGCCGCCTGGGAGGGCTGGGTCCCCAGGGAGAGCCGGGGGTAGGGGCCAGGGTGGCGTGGCAGACCGTCCATGAGGTAGCCACGTCTGCCTCGCGCCCCTGTGGGCACACAGCCTGCCCAGGATGGGGTTGGGCCGCAGCCGAGGCCAGGGTCGCCAGGCACCTCCAGCCTGGAAGGTTCTCTGCACTGTCACCTCCCCCTCACTCTGTGCTCCTGGCCTCTGACTCTGCTGCCACACCCTGGGGGACAAGTAGGGTGCCATCGCCCCACCAGCCAGTCCCCCAGCACCCGACTGCCCCACTCATGCAAGGAGGCACCCCCTCAACCCTGCGGACATAGTCCTGCCATCCCTTCTGTTCCTGCTCGCCCATCACCCTGCTCCCTCTTTTTTTTTTTTTTTATTTTTATCTACATATGCAACCTAAAATTTCCCCCTTTAATCACATTCAGATACATACTTCAGTGTTAATTACGTTCACCATTCACAGTGTTGTGCAGCCGTCACCAGCATCCATTACCACAATTGTTCCATCACCCCCAACAGAAATTCTGCACCCATCAAGCTTTAACTCCCCCTTCCCTTGCCCTCCCCAGCCCCTGGTAACCTGTCTTCTAGTTTCTGAATTTGCTTATTCTGATTGTTTGATATCATTGAGGTCATGCAATATTTGTGCTTTTGTGTCTGGCTTATTTCACTCAACATGGTGTCTTCAAAGTTCCTCCAATGTTGTCGCACGCATCAGAACGTCATTCCTTTTCACAGCTGAATAATATTCCATTGTACGTACATACCACATTGTGTTTATCTGTTCATTGGT
The DNA here is from genome assembly GCA_004027775.1 of Bradypus variegatus. Lineage (NCBI taxonomy): Eukaryota > Metazoa > Chordata > Mammalia > Pilosa > Bradypodidae > Bradypus > Bradypus variegatus. The sequence goes on from PVKY010007413.1 coordinate 8,897, forward strand.
TGCTGGATGCTTGGTGACTTCCGTCTTTTGGCAATTGAGAATAATGCTGCTGTCAGTGGGCAAGCATCTGTTCAAGTCCCTGCTTTCGATTCTTTTGAGTAAATACCTAGTGGCGGGATTGCTGGCTCATACGGTAGTTCCGTTCTTAGCTTCCTGAGGAACCGCCAGACTGTTTCCCACAGTGGCTGCAGCATTCTACATTCCCCCCGACAGTGAATAAGTCCCTGTTTCCCCATATCCTCTCCAGCGCTTGCTTTTCACTTAATAGTAGTCATACCTGTGGGTGTAAAGCGGGATCGCGTTGTGATTTTGATTTGTATTTCCCTTGTGGCAAATGATGTTGAGCTTCTTTTCATGTGCCTTTTGACCATACAATAGCTTCCTACTCAAGCCTTTTGGCCTTTTTGGTTGGGTTGTTTGTCTTTTTATTTTTGAGTGGTAGGATTTCTTTAGAGATTCTGGAAATCAAACCCTTCTCAGATAAGTGGCTTCCCAATATTTTCTCCCATTCCGCAGGTTGTCTTTTTACTTTCTTGATGAAGTCCCATTTCTCTTTTTGCTTTCTGTGTACAGTCTAAGAAACCATCACCTAACACAGGGTCCTGAAGCTGCTTCCCTAGGTTTTTCTTCGAGTAGTTTTATAGTCCTGGCTCTTATATTTTGGTCTTTGATCCATTTTGAGTTAGTTTTGTGAGCTAGGGGTCCTCCCTCATTCTTTTGCGTATGGATCTCCAGGTCTCCTGGCACTACTTGTTTGAGAGACTGCTCTGTCCCACTTGGGTGGACTTGGCGGCCTTGTCAAATATCAGTTGGCTGTAAATGTGTGGGTCCATATCTGAACTCTCAATTTGATTCCATTGGTCTGTATGTCTTTGTGCCAGTACCATGCTGCTTTGATCCCTGTAGCTTTGTAGTATGCTTTAAAGTTGGGAAGTATGAGTCCAACTTCATTCTTCTTTCTCAAGATGGCTGTGGCTCTTGCAGCTCCTTCCTTTCAGCCCAGAAAGAGGACTGAGCTCATGCTGTAGCCAGGACCCCTCCCAGGTCCCACTGCCCCTTCAGCTGTCGCCCCTTTCTTTGCTTCCCCCCTTGAGAACTCCTCAAAAGATTAATGCCTTCCCGGCCCCATCTCACCAAGTCTGCTGGCTGCTCCCCATCCTTGTCCTCTCGGGCCCAGCACCTGACACGGTGACCCCTTCCCTGGAGATGCCACCCTCTCCTGCCACCCACTGTGGGGTCCTTCTTGGTCCCCTTTGCTGCTTCCTCATCTGACCTCAGCAGCCTTGGAGGGCGAGCCCGGGGCTCTGTCCTGGGGCCTTTTCTCGGACCCTTAACTCCACTTCATGGTGACCTCCCTGCCACCCCCATGGGCTGACAAAACACCCTGGGCCTCAGCTTGAACCCGGGCTCCTGATTCCGACTCCTCAGGGCCAGAGAGGCCTCTGGGATGCGGTGTGATGGCCAGACAGAACTCGCAGCCTGCCCTCCTTTGAGGCGTCCCTGTCCTGGTGGATACTGCCCCAGACCCGAATCCACCTGAGCTCCGGTCTTCTGGAACGCCTGTCCTTTGGTGGGGCCCCTTAGCACCACCTCCCGGGCCCCAGGCTGGGCCAGACTAAAAGAAACCCTGCCCCAGCCAGGGCATCGGCTTCCAGGGCCCTGCGAGGCCCCCCACCCGCCTTCCTGCTGCCCCGTGAGCCTGCTAGTTCAGTCCTGCCTTTGGCCTCTGCAGCCTCTGCCTGGAACACCCTCTTCCGAGAACTTCCGGGGGCTCACACAACCCTCATCTCCTCCTCTACCCTCACCAACTCCCTTACTCCTTCTCTGTCTCCATCCTGTGCTTCATTTCCCCTCTTAGCACTGAGTACCACCTAAGGTGGTGGTGTTACATTGGTCACACCTGTACCCCATTCTCCATGAGGGCAGGGCCCCATCTTGTCCCCCCACCCCGTACCCTAGGGCCTGGTCTGGTGCCTGCTCCCGGGAGCCCCTGGGCCCCCCCGTGGAACGAGCAGTGGCTGCCTGTGAGCACCGGCTGGGCCCAGCCTGGGGGAGGGAGAGCCTTGCTTGGCCGGGCAGCCTCATGGCCACCGCTTGGCCATGAGTGGGCCCAAGCCCTCCCCTGCCCCAGGACTCTGGTGGGCCCTGGCTCTCCGGGGTGCAGGATTGTCCCATCCCGGGGTCCAGTGTCCACAGAATGAGGGCCTGGAGTGGGACCCCGAGTCCCACCTGCCACCCCACCCCCAGCTTCTCTGGCTCTCCCCGGCTACTCCTCCGTGTGGGCCCTGTGCTTGGAGACCTGTATGGGGGTCTTACCCACTGCGGGACAAGGTGGAGCCAGGAACCCCCACTTGGTGGCTGCTGCACACGGGCCCAGGGCCCTTCCTTTGCTTGGAGGGCACGCCCTCACTTTCCACAGCGATCCGAGTTTCATTTCGTCTCCCATTCCCGGCTCTGGCAGGAGTAAGTCTGTCCCTGGAAGGGTTATGGGGCGCTGTTTCCCTGATCCGTTCTGAGGAAGAGGAGGCTGTCTTGTACCCCGTTGCCCCTGCCCTGCCCCCACAGCGAGTTCCCACGATTCACCTGACCCTCCCAGGGTCGTGCCCGTTTCCACGCACAGGCTTTGGGCCTAGTGAGCCAGACCCAGGTGGGCTAGATGGAACCTGACACTGAGGCAGGCTGCAGCAAGGCACCTGGGGTCCCCCAGAGCCAGACGCAATCAGAGCTGACAGGACCCCAGGGAGTCACAGGGAGTGGGGAGTGGGGCTGGGACCGGGCCTGGGGCCACCGGGCAGGAGCCAGCCCAGGAGGCAGCTCATGCTTCGTGGCACCCTGTGGAGACAAGTGAAGGAAAATCGGATTACCACAGGCAGGGCCTAAACCCGTGTCCACGGAGGGCCCTGGGGGCCACAGCTGCCTCCTCAAAGGTGAGGCAGGACGGTGCTGAAGGATGAGGTCCTTCCCTGGGGTTCGGGAGAAGGGGAGACAGAAGGCAGCTGTCAGCATCCCCAAGGGCCGATAGGGAAACAGAGCCTGGAGTAGACCAGGTGCAGGGGACCCTCCGAGAACCCCGAACTTATGAACTCATTCCCAGGAGCAAAGGAGCAGGAAGGAGAGGGCGCAATCCCCCGACCCTGTCTGTGGGGAGAGGGGGCCAGGTAGCCAGGAGGGAAACTGGGAGCCCGGCTCTGAGCCTCTCTGGGGAACCCCCTCTCGGCCTCCTCTGAGCAGCCCCAGCATTTAAGGCAGGAGCAGATCTCATGGGGAAGGAAGGGGCGGCTGCTCAGCAGAGATGCTTGTCAGATCCCGGGACAGGAAGTCAGCTGCCACTTCCTGACCGGAGACTGCAAATGGCAGGGCCCTGCCTGCCTCGTGCCCTCCTCCAGAAGGCAGATGCCCAGAGGGATGGAGCAGACGCCCGGTGCCACCCCCACCCCCAGCACAGACAGGGCAAGAGCCAGGGCTGGGGGGGGCACCTGCCACCTGCTCAGGGACTCGGGCACAGGTGCGTGGCCTCTCGGCCCTACCAGCTGTGGGCGCCCCAGAGACTGGGGAGACCACTCCCGGGGCTGCCCAGAGCCTCCCAGGGCCCCACAGACACCCAGGTGTGCAGCCCGCACATGACCCGCATGCTCTCAGGTTTCTGCACCTGGAGCCGCCTCCCTCACAGCTCAGGGAAGCCGGACACAGGTACCAGGGAAGATTCCAGCAAAACCCAGGCTGCAAAGGCAGCTGGCCGAGGGCCTGGGGCTGTCCAGGCGCCTGCCCCGCGGGGGGCCCCAGCCCCCACCCCAGCCCCCTCCCACAGACATGTACACGCACGTGTGCACATACACACACACACGCTCCCCCTGTGCTCTGCCCAAGACAGGCACCTACCCCAGGGTCCCTGTGTCCCCTGCCCCCTGCCCTCATCCCTGTGGCATCCCCCTGGGCACACGGCTCACTGGCCTTGCTGTTCCCAGGGACTCAGTCCAGGCCCGGCCAGTGGGGGGCCCCATGTGCGTCCCGAGGTTCACGTGGGCACAGGTGTGGGCCTGCGTCCTGCCCATTGACCCCCCTGGGAGGCCCCAGGTCAGTCACTTCCTTTCTCCGGTCTCTGCTGCCTTCTCTGAAAACGGGGGCAGTGCCAGCTCCCCACTCCTCCAGCTGCCCACGGGGCTAGCACAGCACCTGGGGCTGGAGGCGCCACCGGGGATCGGCTGTTGTTACTCCCATCCTTCTGTCCTGCCAGGGGTTGGGTAACTGTCCTTGGAGCCCACCCCCAGGGCCCTCTGGAAGGCCGGGCCAGGCCTTGGCCCCTTCTGGCCCCTAGCCCTCCTCTGGATACCCGGGAGGCGGGTACCTGGCGTCCCCGTGGAGCGAGGGTCTCCGGGCCGGTGCCACCTGCCCCACTAACTGCCTGGCAAGATGTGCCTGGAACTCGGCCTGCGCCCGGCTGCCCAACAGCCACCAGCACGGCTTGTTCCAGGGGCTCTGCAGGAGCTCCCCAAGGCTGCGGGTACAAAGCTGCCCGCGCACCCTGCTGCTCCCACGGGCGGCTGAGGCCCCGGGGCCCTGCGTGGGCACCCCCTAGGGGATGGACGGTGGAGGGGGCACCATGTTCTGTGAACTGCGTCATCCCGGCTGCCTGTCGGCATGAGGAGCCGCCTGCCCAGCTCCCCACCCCTGCTGTCCCCAGGAAGGTGGGGTAGGGGCTGTGGCCAACAGGGAGGAGACGGAGAGGCCTGGGCCTCTCAGGGTCAGCCCCTCCAGGTGGGCTCACGGGGGGACATCGGCTGGGGCCGCCTACCGAGCTGACCAGGCCACCTCTCCCCACAGAAGGCGCCATGCGGGCCAGCGAGACAGTGTCGGAGGCCAGCCCAGGCTCCACGGCCGGCCAGACCGGGGTCCCCACCCAGGTGGTTCAGCAAGTGCAGGGCACCCAGCAGGTAGGATGTATCCCACCCTGGGTGGGGGCACGTGAGGGGCAGCAGGCCTGGGGGTGGTACCGGCCAGGCCGCTGGGTCTCGCCCCCACCCCGGCCCCCAGAGCCATCTGCTCACCTGTTCTTACCAAGAGGCTTCCCCTGACCCCTCAACTGGGCAGGTGGCCCCCCGGAGCAGCCCGGCTCAGGACCCCCCACCCTGTCCCCGCAGCGGCTGCTGGTCCAGACAAGCGTGCAGGCCAAGCCAGGCCACGGGTCACCCCTCCAGCTCACCAGCATCCAGGTGGCCCCGCAGGTAAGGCCGCACACCGCCCCCCAGGGCACACCGGGTCTGTTCTCTCTGGCGCCAAGGACCAGGAGCCGCCCAGGGGCCGCCCCACCTCTGGGACAGAGCCCCCTCCCCCAGTGGGACTGTTAGGCTGGCTGGGAAAAGGGGAGCCACACGAGGATGTAACAAGAGAGTGGAGTATTGGGGAGACTTGGAAGGAAGGAAGGTGGCTGGGAAGTCCAGCCCAGGAAACTCAAGCAGAGACCCCAAGGCCAGCTCCCTCTGGGTCTCCCCTGCTCCCCGGCTCCTCAGCCACCCCGCCTCTGGTCCAACCTCTGAAGGAGGAGCGTGGGGGTGGGGGTGCTCCCGGATGCACCTACCCTGCCGAACGGGCCCCTGAGAAGCCTTGAGGCTGCAGGCGGGGTGCCGAGGCCCACACCCCATCCCAGCTGTCCAGCGCGGCCCTGGACCAAGTCCTGTTGGGTTTAACTCTGAGCACCATTCTGAGTGGAGCCAGCCTCCCCAGACACACGGTTCAGCACCCCTCCCGAGCCCCAGCCCCGCTCTGAAGTCAGGGTGTTACCAGAGCTGCCTCTTGGGGTGTAAGTCCCAACAAGCTGAGGGGCCGAAGCCCTGGGAACCCCGCCTGGCACGTGGGAGGTGCTCACCCCGACGCCTGGGCTGTCCCCCCTCCTGCTCCAGGCCCTCCCCACACAGCGGCTGCTGGTCCAGAGCGTGGCCCAGGGAGGCAAGGGTGGTCCTCATGGGCACTCGCCCCCCGAGGTAGGTGGTGCCAGCGGCCG
>PVKY010007414.1:0-14953 GCA_004027775.1 Bradypus variegatus
AAAAAAAAAAAAAAGGCAGTAGCATCTCCTGGCACCCTGGCAGGCTCTTCTCCTACCTTTCACCAGTTCATCACAGAGCCAGACTGCATTCCCAGTGTGAAGCTCTGGTCCTGGTTCCAGAGTAGGCACAGCAACATTCCTGCACATACTGGGAACATTTATGTCTGGCCAAATATGTCTGAGGATGGCCCGAAGAACTTGCTACCCTGGAACGTGCCCTTGGTGTAGAAGGTGGCTCACCAAGGTCTCTTGTAGAATGTCATGGGAGAGCAGTCAAGTAGTGCTGCCTGGAGGAAGGGACGTTCCTAGGAATGAGGGGACATTTGGAACCATATAAGCAGGGGAATTCCTAGACCAAACATGCATGCCCAAGACAAGACACATGTGCAGAAAGAATCAGGGAATACCCTATGCTTTGGCCTGGACCTATTTCCTAAATTCATTAAATGGATAAGCCATGAAAGAGAGCACTTACACAAGTAAATCTGCAAAGACTGGGAAAGCTGTTTTCGCTTTTTCCTTCTTCCTTTTTTGGGCTAGCTACTGGCAATCAAGGAAAGCTCTGTCACCTGTCATCATACTAGCTGGATACAATGTTAAAGAAACAGACACCTAAGATTACAAATTCAAGTAATAATACTTTAACATATCAAAATATCTAGGTTTCAACAAAAAATTACAAAACATTCAAAGACAAAGGAAGCGATGGCCAAAGGAGAAGATTAAAGCTTTGGAAACCATCAATAAGGAGGACCAGACCTCAGATACACCAAAGGCTTTTAAGAAAATGGTCCTAAATATACTCAGAGATAAAGGAAAATGTACATGAAGAATTAAAGGAAATCAGGAAAAGGCAGATGAACACAAAGAGAATATCAATAGAGACAAAGAAACTATTAAAAGGAACCAAACAAAATGAAGATCACACTAACAGAAATTCAAATTTCCCTAGATGGGTATAACAGAAAGTTGATGCTGCTAGCGGAAAGGATCAGAGAACTTGAAGATAATACAATTTAAATCACTCTGAGAAGTAGAAATAAGAATGAAGAAAAATTGACAGAGCCTGAGGAAACTGTAGATCATCAAGCCTAACAACATATGCACCTTGCAAATTCCTAGGAATAGAAAAAGAACAGAGAGAGTATTCAAAGAATTATGGCTAGGCAGAGTCATGGCAGGGCCCGGTGGGGGCGCGGCAGGGACGCTTGCAGAGGTACCCTGGGCAGCCAGCCCCCGCCACGCTGCCGCCCCTGCCCGGAAGAACACTAAGTGCCCCAGAGAGGCATCACGTTGAGCCCTCTCCCACCCGGCAGGCTAGGAGAGCCCCCTTGCAACAACCCCAGATGCTGGTTCCTAGGAACAAAACTCTCATGTAGTAAAGAGGGAGCCTTAGGAAGACGACTCCCACCTGGAAGGTCGCCCACCATCAGAGCGCCAAAGCCCAGGAGCAAGAGCCGGAGCAAGGGCAGACCCGCCCGCCCTCTGATCCTTGGCTCCATCCAGAAGCCACCCGAAACTGTAAGAAAATGGGAGGTTTGAGGCAAGTTTCAGAAGAGACAGCTCCTTCTTCATTGTTCTCTACATGTTTCCTAGAGCAGCAGAAAATGAACAGAACTCAGGAATGATGCACATTCTTGGTGATGTGATTTGTGTTGACCAACTAGAAGGAATCATGCTAAATCCTCATGAGGCACTTAGAGTTCTTGGCATTGAAGTGTATACAGTGTTCCTTTCCTGGTCTTTATATAGGTGGGGACAGGTGCTCTTTGTTCCAGGGAAATGCCTGGGAAGAACAAACACTGCTCATCAGTTTGCTCTGCTTCAGCCCCAGGCCAAAGTTATGGCTGCACACATACCAGTTCAAAAATAACCAAGGGTTTCTAGCAGTTTGCTTTGCTTTCTGTCTCTACATCCCCCTGGACTGATCTCTTGGGAAGGAGCCAACAGTTGTGCTAATTTCGCATCTTGGTAGGAGCTGAAAGCTTCAGTCAAGAGCAGCGGTGACCTCCACGTCGCCAAATCCAGTGGTGAAGTCTCAGGCTTCTTGCTTGACCATTTAGCAGCATTTGACATTGTTGATCACTTTTTCCTTCTGATTGAACTTTCTTCACGTGGCTTCCAGAACACATTCTCTTAATTTTCCTTCTGCCATTTCTTGCTTCTTTTCCTTTGCCAGTTCCTCCTTTTCTTCCTACCTCTTAATGTTGGAAAGCCCCAAGCTCACTCTTGGTCCTCATCCTTTCTGTCTGAGACCTGTCCCTCAGTGGTCTCGTGTATTCTCATAAGTACTTCTGGGGCCTGACGACTCCTCATAATCTCTCTGGCCCAATGTTTTAGTCTCCTGGGCTGCTTAAGCAAATACCATAAAACGATTCAACATAAACAATGGAAATTTATTCGCTCATAGTTTTGAGGCTGGGAGAAGGTCCAAATCAAAGCATCACCAAGGTGATGCTTTCTTTCTGAAGACTGGTGTTCTGGGGCTGGCTGCCAGCGATCCTGGCTTCTTTGTCACCTGGGAAGGCACACTGTGGCATCTCCTGTTCTCTTCCTTCTCTTCTGAGTTTCGTTGATATCAGCTTCTGGCTTTGGTGGCTTTCTCTTTCTCTCTGTCTGAAATTCATTCTTTTATAAAGTTCTCCAGTAATATGATTAAGAACTGTCCTGACTGAGGTGGACCATACCTTAACTGAAGTAGCCTCATGAAAAGGTCCTACTTACAATGAGTTTAAACCCACAGGAATGGATTAGGTTTAAGAATATGATTTTCTGCTGTACATACAGCTCCTAACCACCACATCCAGACCTCTGCCTTCATTTAAGATTCATGTATCTAATTGTCTGCTCTACATCTCCACTTCAGTGTTTCAGAGACATAGCTCAACATGGCTACAGCTGACTTACTGGCCACCTCCTTCCCAAACTTGCTTTCCCTACAGCCTTCCTCTTCTTGATTGATAGCTGACCCCTTGCAATATCCTTGACCTGTTTGTCCCTCATGCTGCACATCTTACTTGTCAGCAAAATCTCTTGACTCTAGATCTAAAATATATCCAGAATCTGCCCTCTTCTGATCGTCTACACTGCAAATACCCTGGCCAACTCCCACATCTCTTTCCTGGATGATGGCAGTAAAACAGCAGGCCTCGCTGCTCCTTACCCCTGACTCCTGAGCTTCTGCCAGAGCACTCCATGGGGAATCAGACTCAGGTTAGACTCAGGTTACTGTATAACCCTCCTCTGCCCAACATCTACGTTTTCCTCTGAGTAAAAACCAGAGCTCTTCCAGTGGGTTACATGGCCCATTCATTCTCTAACCTCACCTCCTTCCAGCCCCTTGGTCACGCTGTACCAGCCCTACTAGCCTTCTTGTTGATCCAGACATATACTGGGCACAATGCCACATTCATCCTTGCACAAAATGTAACTTCTATCTGGAGCATGCACTCCCTGGGGACCTTGTGGCCAACTCCCTCTCCACCTCTGGATGCCACTCAGAAGTCACTGCTCAGGAAGTGCACTCAGACTCCCAGCTCAAAATTGCTTGCTGATACCAGCATTCCCATTCCACTTTGTGCTTTTACCATAGCACTTTTCACCTGACATGCTCTACAGGTCAGTCATCACTCTGTCTGTTGTTTTGTTTTTCATCTCTTAGCCCCCTCTTGAATGACTATAACCTTCCTGAATTGTTCACCAAAGTGTCCCAAGTATCCAGGACAATTCTTGGCATATAAAAAGTATTCAGAAGTTGAATGAATGAATGAATGATTGAACAAACATATGTGCCATTTATTTTCCTTTGTAAGTACAAGAAGCTTAATTTTTAAATCTAATATTTTTACTTTTTAATAACAGATTTAAATGTCCTTGCTTGAGTGTTTCCTTGTTTTTTGTTTTGTGTTTTACTCAAATACATATTTTATGTACTGTGAAAAAAAAAACCAGAATGGCTAAAAATTCCCTAAATTTAATGTAGACATGAAAATACACATCCAAGACATTCAACAAACTCCAAAAAAGATAATACCAAATAGATCCATGCGGTAGCATATTATAATCAAACTGTCAAATACCAGAGATAAAGAGAGAATTCTGAAAGCCACAAGAGAGAAGCAATGTGTCACATACAAGGGAGTTTCAATAAGATTAAGTGCCAATTTTTCAACAGAAACCATGGAGGCAAGAAGACAGAGGCATGACATCTTTTCAGTATTGAAAAGAAACAACTTCCAACCAAGAATTCCATATCCAGCAAAACTGTCTTTCGAAAATGAATCTGAAATATTTACAGATAAACAGACACTGAGAGAGTTCATAAACAGGAGAACTCCTCTACAAAAAATAATAATGGGAGTGTTACAGACAGACAGGAAAAGACAGGAGAGAGAGGTTTGGAGAAGAGTGTAAAAATGAAGATACCAGGAGATAGCAAGAGGGTAGAGATCGGGCATTTCAGGCTGAAGGAATATAGAATGTTCAATAGGATTGACTGTATAGATCTAGAAATGGATAGCACAATACTGTGTGATGGCAGCACAATATTGTAAGTACACTGAACAAAGATGACTGTGAGTACAGTTGAAAGAGGAATTTAGGGGTATGTATGACACCAGAAGGAAAGATAGAAGATAAAGACTGGGACTGTATAACCTAATGAAACCTACAGTGGTCAGTGATTGTTATTAAATGTACAAATATAAGAATGTTTTTACCTGAGGGAGAACAAATGAATGTGAACTTTGCAACATGTTGAAAATGGGATGGCATTGGGGGGAAAAATTACAATCAAAGCAAACTAGAGACTATAGTTAACAATAACATTGTAATATGCTTCCATTAATTGTAACAAAGATAATAAAGCAAAGCTAAATGTCTGTATCAGGGGAAAAAAGGGAGAGGTATGGGATTCTTGGCATTGGTGGTGTTGTCTGACCTTTTTAATGTATTTTCTTTTTTCTTTTTTTTTGTCTTTTTTTTTCTTTTTTCTCCTCTTCCTCTTTCTTTGAAAAGAAATGGAAATGTCCTCATATAGATTGTAGTGGTGAATGCGTAACCATGTGGTTATACCAGGAATCAGTGATTGTTTACTTAGGAGGGAATGCATGGTGTATGAGTAAAACTGTTTAAAAAACAAACAGAGGGATACAAGTGCTGGAGAAAATGCTGAGAGAGGGATATACCTATTCACTGTTGGTGGGGAAGTAAAATGGTGCAGCCCATCTGGAGGGCACCATCGTAGTCACAGAAAGCTAAGCATGAGGTTGCCATATGGTCCTACAACCCTGTTACTGGGTATGTACTTGGAAGAGTTGAGAACAGGAATACAAATGGACATGTGCACAGCGGCAGTATTTACGATTCACAATGGATGGAGGTCACCTAAGTGTACATCCACTGAACGATGGAATGGCAAACTGTGGTGTACACGTACAATGGAATACTGAGTGACTATGAGAAGGAATGAAGTTGTGAGGTATACAACTAGGTGAATGGACCTTGAGGACAGTATGTTGAGTGAAATAAACCAGAAATGAAAAGACAAACATTATAATGCCTCACTAATATGGAATAACTATAATGTGCAAACTCTGAGAATTGAATCTGAGAGCACAAGTTATCAGAGAAAGAATTCTGGTTAAAGGTTCCTAAAGCAGTTACATCTATTCCAGAGTTGTAAGGGCTATTTGCAAATTCTGAGATGCTAAGACTTGGTTAGTCCCTGGAAATTTGGGTATCTGTGCAACGTGACACTGGAGACTCAGAGCCAGAGTGCAGCAGCTATGAATGTTAGCATTACCACATAAAGCAAATGTTAAAGAGGCTGAAAAAGAGATCAGACCTCAATTAGAGATGGAAGAACTAAAGGTAAATCAGACTAAAGAGTAAAGGATGATATTGACAGTGTTTTAAAACTTTAACTTCTGTGTGAGACCAAAGAGACGCAGAAATCTGTATTTTCTGTAGCACACTATATAATTTAACTTGTATGGTTAGTTTATTCAAACACCTTAATTACACAGAACTTTGAATAGGGAATGATACCTGGTTGGTTTTTACAGGTTAGTGTGAAGCCCCAGTACATCCCAAGTAATTTGGGCAGAGAATAACAATGTATTTGCAAAATCCCCCGAGGGACTGGGGAAAAATGTGGAAATATTAGATTTCCCCACCTGGAGAATTACTGATATTCTCACAAGCATGGAGGACTACCAGTTTAGAAAGCCAAGCCTTTGATCTTGGCGCTTGTCTTTAAGAAGCTTGTAACTGCAAAGCAGAGGCTAAGCCTACTTACAATTGTGCCCACGTGTCATACCCAGAGAACCTCTTTCATTGCTCAGATGTGGACTCTCTCTATACACCAACTCGGCAGGTAGACTAAGCTGCCTTCCCCCCACTGTGGGCCATGACTCCCAGGGATGTAAATCGCCCTCGCAATGTGGAACATGACTCCTAGGGATGTACCTGGACCTGGCATCATGGGATTGAGAAAGCATTCTTGACCAAAAGGGGGAAGAAAAATGAAACAAAAGAAAGTTTCAGTTGCTGATAGACTTCAAATGGAGTTGAGAGGTGATTCTAGAGGTTATTCTTATACGCTATATAGAAACCCCTTTGTAGTTTTTAGTGTATTAGAATAGCTAGAAGGAAATACCCAAAACTGTCAAACTACAACCCAGTGGCCTTGATTCTTGAAGATGACTGTATAACTATGTGTCTTACACGGTGTGACTGTGTGATTGTGAAAACCTTATGGCTTACACTCCCTTTATCCAGTGTATGGACAGATGAGTAGAAAAATGGGGACAAAAATTAACTTAAAAATAGGATGGGATGGGGGGTGAGATGTTTCAGATGTTCTTTTTTACTTTTATTTTTATTCTTACTTGTATTTTTTTGGAGTAAAGAAAATGTTCAAAAATTGATTGTGGTGATGAAGCACAACTATAAGATGGTACTGTGAACAACTGATTTTATATTGTGGATGATTGTATGGTATGTGATTATATCACAATAAAACTGAATTTTAAAAATATCCATGTATCAAAATGCTGTGGAGATTAAAATGTTTAATAACACCATGAATGGCTTTCTTAAGCAAGTGGACTTTGCTAAATCCATTAAGAAGTGTTTTAAAACACTTAAGGAGAACCAAAGCACACACATTTAAAGATGCTAAAACTGAATAGTTCTATGATTTGTTTTCCTCAACAGATGTGCATCTTTCAAGCCCAGAATTCATCAGATGCATATTAAATTAATCTGTACTTTCAATTTTTACATGACATTCTACTCTAGTTTAATAAATATGCCACCACATGAAAGCAGAATTCCACTGGTGCTTTATGGCATTCAATATTGGCAGATTACCTTCACTGTGCAAAAAAATACATTAAGATTCATAATAATACAGCCAAATGTGTGCTTGCTATATATATAGTATCTTCACCATTATTCTTGGATTGGCCAATTTCTATCTAACTTTGAAGCACAACATATCTGCTTTTAACTAAATTCAAGTGACACCTGGTACCTGAAAGAAATACACACTAATTCACTCAACACTTCACACATTAACTAGAAATTCAACCAAATATTCGAATTCTAGGAAACACTGTAGTAGTTTAATAGTCCATTTAAATTTCCTAGAAAATTTACTTCGTATAATACTATAATTTCCTTATTCAATAAAATGAAATTGGCACAGACATATCAGAAATGGGATTGGACTGGGAGTCAAGAGACCTAGATTCCAGTGTGTCTCATTACCTAGGTATACAATCTTGAGCAGGTCACACAGCTTCTTTGCGCTTAGGTATTCTCAGCTGTAAAACAAAAAGGTCTAACTAGACTATCTCCATGTTTTCTTCTAGGTTTATGATTCCATAATCATGAAACACAAGAAACACAAGCATTAATCAGATGGATCCCATTAAAGACAAAGTGATCTTGTGTATTGATTGATTTAGAAAACATTTATCTTTGGAGAATCTAAATGCTTCCATACAAACAGCTCTTTGAGCACGTTATTATTTAACTAGGTGAAAAAAGCAATCAAAACCCACCAAAAACAGAGTCATTAAGCAATTCCTGCATCATAGCCTAAATGACTTAGAAGTCCAGGATAGTACGGTTATAAAGGCAACTAATAGAGAGTGCTAGCTCACCGTTGCTACTTAGTCTATACGAGAAATAGTGTCTCAGGAAACCATCCCATTATTTTGCGGATTAATATTCCCAACCTGAGTCAAAATTGGAAATAACCAGGCAATTAGAGCAGTACCATATTGTCTCCTCCTACTCAATCTTTGCCAGCCCAAGCTTTTTGATTGTTTTCAACAAGTGTAATAATAATAATAATAATAATAGTAATAATTAGTAGCAAACACTAGAGAGGGCCAGCAAGAAATCTGTATAGCTGAAACGCTGCACAAGAATAAAATGGAAATGGAAAATACCTTTAACATTTAGTGGCAGTTCAAAAATTCTGGATTTAGATCTCTTATCAAATCCTGTTTGTACCTGCAACTGACAAATGGCTGATACCACATTTAGCTCACTTTTCCTAATGCTCTATTACATATCTCAAGCATAGAATTAAGGACTTGTCTATTACCACCTAATGACCCAATATCAATATTTTTAATGGAAACCCAGACTCTGAACAAAGCATTTAATACACCCAAGAATGTTACAAAAATCTCACTTACCTATCACCCCTACAAATTATTTTATTCATTTTACTTTCTAAAAGAAAAAGTCATATTAACACCTTTAGAACAGAAAAAAAATTATGAAACTATTAGACATCCATATGCAACAATATGAATATAGACACAGTCCTAACACCTTTCACAAATATTAAATCAAAATGAATCTTAGACCTAAATATAAAATACCAAACTATAAAACTTCTGGGAGATATCATAGGAGAAAATATAAGTAACTTTGGGTTTGGTGATGAGTTTTTAGATACAGCACCAAAAGCACTATCTGTGAAAGAAAGAAATCGGTAAGTTGGCTTTAATAAAACTTAAAGGTTTGGCTCTGTGAAAGACTCTATTAAGAAAATGGAAGACAAATATTTGAAAAACACATATCTGATAAAGGATTTGTGTACAAAATATACAAAGAACGCTTAAAACTCAACAATCCAACTTAAAAAATAAGAAAACAATCCAATTTAAAAATAGGCAAAAGAGTTGAACAGACAACTCAACAAAGAAGATTCAGATGGCAAATAAACAAATGAAAAGACGTTCAACTTCATATGTCATTAGGAAATTGCAAATTAAAACAATGAAATACCACCACACATCTATTAGTATGGCTAAAATACAAAAAATTGACAATACTAAATTCTGACAAGGATGTGGAGGACCAGGAATGCTAACTCCTGTAATGCACAAGGTACAAATACTTTGGAAGACAATTTGGCAGTTTCTTAGAAAGCTAAACACAGTCTTGCCATACAATCCAGCAATCATGATCCTAGGCATTTACCCAAAGGAACTGAAAACTGGTGTCCACATAAAAACCTGTACGCAAATATTTATAGCAGTTTTATTCATAATCGCCCCAAACTGGAAGCAACCAAGATGTATGTCAATAGATGAATGGATAAACAAACTATGGTGCATCCATACAATGGAACAGTATTAAGTAGTATAAATAAATGCTCTTATCAAGCCACAAAAAGACACGGAGGCATCTTAAATGCATATTGCTAAGTAAAAGAAGCTAGTCTGAAAAGGCAACATACTATATGTTTCTGTATATGACATTTTGGAAAGGCAAAACTTTAAAGACAGTAAAAAGATCAGTGGTTGCAAGGGGATTTTTAGAGATTTTAGGATGGTAAAACTATTCTGTATGAACTATAATGGTAGATGCATGTTATTATGCATTTGTCAAAAATCAGAGAACTGAAAAACATAGAGTGTAAACTATGGACTAGAGTTAATAATACTGTATCAATATTGGTTTACTAATTGTAACAAACATACCACACTAATTCAAGATGTTAATAATAGAGGAAACCGGAGGGACCAAGTTATGGAACTCTATGTAATATCTGGGCAATTATTCTTAAAATCTAACACTGCTCTAAAAAAGTCTTTCTAAGACTACTGAAATAAAAAATAGAAGTGAAAAGAAAAAACTAAAGTCTTAATTCCCCCAAAAATAATACACTCATGCACCCACAATCTCAAATAGTAGATACTACCACTGTAGACTATGGGAATTCTAATAAAGTGAAAAAATTGAGACTTTAATACAATACCATCTTCATAGGGAATTAGAATAATATGAATATTTTCCATCTATTATCTGAGACAAGAGGGACAATCCTAAATAAAATGCTCATATCTTGTAACTGCCTTCCATCACTTGAGGAATGTTAAGTTTACAAATTTTCTTCCCCTTGCCTTTTCCCTGGCATTGGTCACTTCTTTGATCACCTCCATCAGAGAGACCTTCAAGAAATGAAGAGGAAATTCAGCTAGGAATTTACAATTTAACCTGAAGAAGCTAACATGACATTGGGTGATTGGCATGGACTCTCAAGCACATGCATGCACACACACGCACACACAAAACCATAAACAGTTCCACATCATTTGTTACTGCTAAAAAGTAAATTAAAGTGTATTTAACTTTTCAAGAGGGACATAACTGTATGGTACTTTCAATCAGAGGCCCCAAAGTCCCCAATATCCCTTTTTCTAGGCTAAGGAGTTAGAATGCAGAAGCAACAGACAGCAATGTGGGTCCAATGCTGTTTTTCTCTGGTAAATTCATGTGGCATTTTGATGGACACATCAAAGCTGTAGTGCTTTGACAGGCTTTATCCAGCACCCAGAGTGGTGCTGTACCAAGTCATCCTTGGTGGCAAGGGCAATGGCTACCTGTCAACCCAAGTTCTCTGTGCAAGGCAGAACTCAAGAGAATATCCCATCCCCCATATGTCCATACGTTCATTGGGATGGGTGAGAGATTACTGAAGAACAGTGTCCATCCCTAGTATTCCACTTCCCATCGTAACTGCACTGCCCACCTAGAGATTCTGGGTGAGAGAGACCGCAGCAGTGCAGGGACAGTCCATCTGTCTTCCTTCCTTACGAAAACATTCCTACTACGGGCAAAGCATGATTTTCTACCAGGATGGTTTCTCTTCAGGTCATTTCTGGGATACTACACTAGATCTTCTTTATAGTTGTTCAAAGATGCTTGGCTCTTTCTGGTGCATGCTATGTGCCAACCATAATCTCAGCAAGTTAAGGTCTTTTTTTTTTTAGCTTAGGAAACCCAAGAACATGTCTTGAGGATTTATTAAGAACCCAAACTGAGAAGTGCGAAGGATGTGCCCTATGAACCCTTATGGCACACACACAGATAAAAACCATAGCAACAGGCATATGGGTAAGGGCAAAGCCCACTGCTGAAAGAATAGGTTTGCAAGGGCTTATCACTAAATAAAAAATCCTCAGCAGAAGGTTCTCTTCTGGTTTAGTTTAAGACATACATGAAGAAAAATTTATTCTAATACCACCATATCCATTTTTTTAGTAACTATAATAAAAGATGTTCACTATGGACTACAGTAAGCACTGCTGACAAAACTGGTTTTAATAAGTGAATGACAACAATTAAAGATGCATGAAGCTACCTAATGTTAAGCATTTGAAATGACAATTATCTTTAACCAATGTTTTTGGTCATCCTGTATAAATCAATACAAAAATACAAGTTCTTTAGTTACATGTTCACTGATACAGATGAAATTATATAACCTAAATCTACTGAGGGTTTTTACATTTGAACAATAATCTGATGAACTCAAAACCACAAAACATGATGGGGGTGGGGAGGGAAGGAATCTGAAACAGATGGCATCTCTCTAGTTTTTTTTTCCAGAGTCCATCTTGAACACAATCCCAATAATGTCAAAATCCAATTTAGCTCTCCAAATAAATAATCTGCAAAATTTAAAATTATAATTCTGAAGTAAATTCATTTCCTTTTTTTTTTCTACCAGATTCTCAAAGGTTGTATATTTCACAGAAATAAGTAGAAGCAGTTGAGATGTTAAGGACAGAATAACTATCATTCCAAAAATTCAAAAGTTCTTTTAGGAAAATACATTTCTGCTTATATGAAGTCATGAAAGCAGTTTCCATAAAGATTGGTGTTATTAAAATCTGCCTACGATTTAAGCCTTTTTTTCTGGATACAATGATTATTTATCTTTATTAGAAACCATATCATATCTCCATAAAAGAAATATGCTTCAGAAGAGAAACAGAGTCTGGAAGAATACTCATTTGGTTCAAGAAAAAAGAAAGGACTACCTAGATATTTTTTTTTAGCATTTTCACAGTAACTCTTTCACTCCTGTCCTTGGCAGTACCAATAAAATTAACTATTTTATTTATTATATGATTCTAGTGTATGGTACCTAAACCTTCCCAATCTTTCCTAAAACTTCCTGATATCATCGAAGAGATGACAGATTTCCTGACAAGCAAATTCATAACTGACAACCGCAAAGATCTTTGGAACATCCACATAGTTTGAGTGGAAGAGGCCATCAAGGAAAAGTATCATCTCTAACAGTCTATATTGGTTGCATACAATTTAGATAGACATTTTACTCTAATAGCAAGTATCCTTTTAAACAAAAATAAATGGTTTATTACAGTTTTGTGAAGTTAGGAAGAAAGTGAGTGGTCCTGATGGCTTTATCAAAGCAAGACAATATGACCTCAATTTTAAGATTCAAAAGGTGATAAAAAGTGATCATAGCAATTATGATCACAGCAAAACGTTTTAAAACATACTAAAGACTTCACACTCTCAAAAGAGCCATCTGGAAAAGCAGAACAACCTCACCGAAAGTTCTACAACTGCAGCAAAATCTAATTTCAACTGTTTAAAAGACAGAGACACGGGGAAGAAATATATTTGAAATTTTCTCTCGAATATGGGCAAATACCCATAAACCTTCTTACAAAGTTATACTGAATTAGAAACTTTGTATTTATATTATATTGTCATATTGAATTACAAACCTTGCACCCACTTTGCACACACACACACACACACACACACACAAATCTATTTATTATAAAGCAAGTTATTTTGTCCTTTGAGCATAAAGTACATCAAAAAATTAAAAATTACTAACTACAAGCTATGTCAAAAAGCAAATGATATTACCTGAAAATCAAATAGCTTACACATAACTGTATTATTGTTTTAAATCCACAAAACAAATGAACATTGACTTCACATTTCTTAGACTTATTTCTGCATTCTGAACGTGAAATTCATTCCAGTTTCATTTATCTTCCAGATTTTTATACATAAGTATTCCATAAGTTTTCCTAATAATTTTAGTCTAATTAAGATGAGTCATGCTACTGATGTTGGTTTTAATCTTAAAATTACAACTACTTTCTATTTTATGCTCCAATTATAATTCTTCAAAAAAAAACATGTTAAGATTTACATACATACATTTTTAATGTTTTTCTTATCAATCCATGTTGTATATGTCACATATCTGAGAAAATTCTTTGACATACGTTAGTCATTTCAATAAATGCACACATTCTGCTTTTTTATTTTAAGAAATCACTGAACTTAAATCTCATGCTACTTATGGTTAACTTCTAGAAGCCACCGAAAGTCCTGTTGCATACATATGTCTTGGAATATTAAAATCCAGTCCCCTTCCTATCTCAAACCTTGTTTCACAAAACTGGGATACCACTGACTGTGTAAGACAAATGCTAATGATTCATTTTGCAACTTGAAGGCGCTTACGTTGAAAATGGGCTGTTATTTAAATATATTACTTCCCTCATAATATTGATAAGAATTATAACTCATTTTTCTTATGAGGAAACTGAGGACCTGGTAAGTTCCATGATTTGCCCAAGGTCAACAACTAGCAAATGGCACAGCCTGGGTTCAATCTCAGATTTACCTACTTCAAAGCCAATTCTTCCACTTGACCACAATAATCTACTTAAAAAATTAAGGAGGCTCAATAGCAGAGAATCTTGTCTCTATGAACTTGCACATATCTATTCTGAGACATCTATCACCACAAAGTACCTAGCAATTCAATCACTGATTGAAATATAAATGGAAGTATCTTTCTGCTTCATTTAAACTGACAGGTAAGAAAGACGGTTGAAAAAGGCTTGCCTCAACATGTCTCGCCTAGACCTCTACATCTAAATGGTTCCTCCAGCCGATTTATTTTAAAAGCATATAACGAATGTCTACCATACAAGGCTACGACCGACTAGCCTATAGTTTGGTGCTTTTCGGAGATACACTTTTCTAAGATGATTTATATCAGATTCAACATCGGGCTGGGAGACTTGGCCAAATATGCCATTCCAGGACTTTCCAAACATTTGAAAAATCATTTGTGGGCAACGAATCCAGTTCCACCTTTTTTCTTTTACGCCGTGATGACTGCCCACTTGGGGGGCACTATTACTATAGGCCGCTGGGGTGAGGCAGCAGTAAAGGAAGAAGTGGGGGAAGCGCACGGAAGTTGGGTGGAAAGAAGTCTCCTTACCCCCTCTTCTGCCCTAGCTCCGCCAAGGGCGGTTCCCCGCGGTGCCCGGTCGACTCGAAACCTCCCGAACCTCGAAGTCGGGCTCTGATCCAGCGAGGAGGCAGGGAATGCGAGCAATGGAAGCATGGGCTTCCTCAGCTACCCCGCCGAGGTCCATGTCTTCCTTTCGGCCTCAGAAGATACTCCTTCCAGAGCGAGGGTCGTAAAAGCCCTGTCCGCACCGGCCGAAGTCTGCCTTAGACAGGGCGCCTCCTTCGAACCCGCACCTGAAACCGTCCGCCCGCAGTGTCCCCAGCACCTCCATTCCGACGTTGCAAACCTCTACACACACACACACACACACACACACAC
>PVKY010007415.1:0-14952 GCA_004027775.1 Bradypus variegatus
ATCTCAAAGGAAAAAGCAGCAAGGTAACAGGTCAGGTTAGCTTTAAGCAGTCTTTAGTCACTGACTACATATTATTTCACAATAACTGAGACTGGCAAACACCCTCCCAGAAATCAAATATAATTGTTTCAACTTATCAGAGGAAAATGAAAAAAGGAATGGATAAAACACAATGAGGATTGGGGTTTCAAAAGTTAGAAATCTTTATATTACATAGGAAAGTTTTTATAGTAAGATAGATATCTTTATAATAGAGCTAACATAAAAATAAAATCTAAGCCAACGATTTTTAGAATACACACTGCACTTCTGGGTCATTGTCCAGGTATGTCCTCAATACTAAGGAACTCCTCTTTGATTTTATTAAAAATACTACAAAGAAAAGAGAAGGCCTCATATATTTTGGACCAGTAGATGGCCACAAAAGAAGCAATACCTGTTTTCTTTGTTTCTCTCAAGTACACATAAAACCATGACATTTCCCTTAACTCCTCAGAATAAAGAAAGATACATAACTTATAGAATACTTCATCTGCTGTCATCTTCTAGTTGATACACACATTTTTCCCTTCAAAAACTAACCATTTGCTCTTGCAGCTTTCTTTAGACTACCCTTTTGTGAAATAATGTGAGAGAATAACAATTGCAATTTCAAAAGATTATCACATAAATGTATAAAATTTTATAAAATACTGAGGAGGATAGAGAGTAGAATGAGTATGATATGGTCCTTGCTCTAAAGACACTACAACAGACAGATATGAAAATTGTAATACAAAGTGGAAGGTAATAACTCTTACAAAGGGGGTACAATAACTCAAGAGCACAAAGAGAATGTATGTCATCTGACAAGTAAAAAATGAATCTGAACCAAAAAATTCTATCTTTAAGGATCCTTAATTACACAACTTCACTACACGCTACAGAACCACCTTTAACCCCAAAATTGTACACCATTTTCCAATTAACATGGCTGAATTTTTTTGTTTGTTTTAATAAAACAATAAAAGTCTGGTCATTCACAGACCCCCTATTTTATCCCCTCTTGAAGTAAAATTTTTAAAATTGTAAAGTTTACCTACTGTTCCTACCGGGCTAACAAAAATCAGTCATCAGCCTGCAAACTACCACAAACTGAATGAACTGCTGGTATAAAAATTTTTTATTGCTTCCAGGTTTCTAATAAGTTAAAAAATAAACTCTTGAGACATTTTTGGTGTTTGGTGACTGAAAGACAGTGATAAATGAGGAAAATAAATAGAGAAATGTAAAGGAGCCAGCTTTGTGGAAAACCAAGTGGCCACTTGCCAACACTTCTTTATGTACACATATGATCAAAGATGATTCTAGGCCACAAAGGCTCTTTATCAAATCCCAAATCATTAAGTTCTCATAAATATTTCAATTTTAATAAGTTCAAGCAAGTTAAATAAAGGAGACAATTTACAAAACTTCGCAGAATCAATGTGGAAACAAAGCTTTGAGCTTTTAACATAAGTCCCAGAATATAGCACACGTTTGAAATGTCACGTTTAGAAACAGCTTATCCACAGGCTTAGACTCCATCAGGAAAAAATACTGGTCACTGTAAAAGGGTCAGGCTTTAGTTTAAAATCTCCATACGGCCAACAGAGAAATCATATAATTCTGAATTACAGCTAACAAAACTACAGGAACCCTAAATAGAACTCTTCATCTTAGTTTGAACTCCACACACAGGCATTTCTGATTTGTACCTAAGGTCCTCTATATATGATGTCGTCTGTTACTGAAAAAGCAGTAAGGATCCTCCCCAAACTCCTATACTCCATGATCCATCCTCAAAGAGTGAAAGGAACAGCAAAGTGGAAGGAACAAAGCACTGACGTCAATTACGAGATTAACCCCGAGCACAAGCAGCTGAAGGAAAAGGCCTGAACATCAATACCCGAATATATGCTACCGGGATAACTAGCTAATATACCTATTCGGAAGTTGTAGGGGGTATTCAAGTATTACACCTCCCCGATCCCCATTTTTAGTCAACCCTCTTCGCTAGTCGAAGGTAGAAATTTTTCCCTTTTTTTTTTTGCAAAGGAGGGGAGGGAAGGGGAGGTAGGTGCGCAGGATCGCGAGAAGGAAAGCGAGAACTAGTTGAGTAATGATAGCCAGAATCTGGGCCTATTTTCTCCTTAACTAGAAATAATTTGAGATTCTGGAGGGAATTTAAAAGTAGCATTATCAGCCGGTCGAATTGTGAGGGAAGGAACCAATGAAGGAACGAAAGAGGAAAGCAAAAAATGCTGAAAAGAGGGATTTCTGGGAATTTTTGTTAGGGTTGGGTTAGCCTTTTTTTTTTTTTTTTTTCTTTCCGGGAGGAGGGGATGGAACGCCAAGAAGAGAGGCGCAGCCGATTTAAGCAGACCTAGTCCAGTGGGTCTCTCCGGACCCCAGGCGGGCCCTCTCCCCCCCGGGGCCGGGCCCACAGTCACTACGACAGGTCGTCTCACCTCCAGTCCCGGCTCCGCTAGGCCCGAACCATCTCCCGGTTGCGGCAGCGGCGGCGCCGGGCCTGCACCTTCACCCGACGCGCATTCGAGCCCGCCTGGTGGGCGGCGACGAGTTGCCAAGGGCGAGGGGCTCCGGGCGGCGGCGGGGATGAGGAGGCCTCGGGAGGCGAAGGCGGCAGCGGCGGCGGCGGCGACGCACCTCACACAGAACAGGCGGCGGTCTCCACCCGCTCCATGACTGTCAGGCCGAGGCCAGGATGGCTGACGGAGGAGGCGGGGGCGAGTTGGCGAAGAACTGGCACAGGGATCCCCGCCCCGTCCGCTGGCGGCGGCGGCGACAGGACTCCCGCAGTCCGGACTATGACTGACGCAGTGGCTGCGCCACCCATGTGACCAGGGCCGGGCGGGGGCGGGGTGTCACGTGACGCGGCTGTGCCCCTCCCTGCCAGAAGAGAGACAGGGCTGTGGGGCCTACAGATCCGGAGGTTCCGCGCTGCGCAGGGACCAGCGACTAACCCGGGCATACCGAGGACGGGCTGAGGCGGCCTAGGCCCCATCCTGGGTGTTTGGCGGCCGCGTCAGGCAGGTTGGGCCGGGCATGACCGGGCCTGCACATCCTGGCGCGCGCACCCTTCTACGTGTAGCCCAGTAGTGTAGTTCGAAAGGCGGGGCCAGACCGAGCCGGGTCTGCTGGTTCTGGGGCTCAAGTGACTCGAGTCAGGCCCTTGTGGACAACGCCGCCGTGGTCGTGCTGGAGGCCGCCTGCTTCCCCGTGCTGACGCCGAATCCCTGAGCCCAGCCGTCCCTCCGAAAGCTGAAGGGGGCAGGAAACTTGTGTCATTATTCTGTTTAGAAACTTATCCCTGTCATCTGTAGAAATCCCAGCGATTCTGCGAACCCAAGCCATCGAAGCATTTTCTGTCACGAGTACTTTTCTTCAGGATATGTTTTTGCACACATCCATTCACCTCTTCACATTCTACCAGTCAGAAAAAAGCCATAATTTAATTGAGAATTAGCTAATAGTATAAACTAGACTCGATGTCCAAAGAATCATAGAACCTCGTGTGGTAACTGTCCACAGAGACCACCTTCAGTTCATTATGTGAAAAACACTTTCCAACATCTGCCTCTTACCTGTATTCTTGATATGAAGGAAACTCGTGAAGCTCTGTTTACATACTAATTTTGAAGCAAATATTTTAAAGATTCTGTTCTTAATAAAATACAGAAGTTTTGAGGAGCTTTGTAATTGACTATTGTGAAAGTGTTTTTTTTAATCAGACCCCAAAGCCAGTAGTTCATCAGCTTTAATGCAGGTACAATATTTCATTTTTATTAAAACTCTTAACTGACTATGCACTATTTCTTTTAAGTTTCAACCTGTTTTCATTATATGTGTATGAATGTAAAATGAGGAAATGTATTAGTGCAAAACTCAAAATATATTAAGACAAGAGTAGAGTGAGAAATAATAGCTGTTCCTATCCCTGTCCTTCAGCTATCCCAGTCCTAGAGGCAATCACTAATTTTCTAATGTACTCTTCCCAAGATACATTGTAAATATACATTAAAATACATAGACTTCCAGTAAAAAAAAATACATAAGCACATCTTTTTATACAAAATATAATGCACTATATATACTGTTCAGTTCTTTCCTTTTCTCACTTAAAATATCTTGGAAATCCTTCCACATCAATAAATAAAGAACTGCTTCTTTCTTCCTAGGGGCAATATATTCCATTGTATGCTAATATGATTTCTTTAACTAGTCTCCTACAGATGGGCATTTAGGTTGTTGCCACGCTATTACTATCACAAACTTAGTTGCAATTAATAACCCCATACAATGGGGCACCTTTACCTATATGATAAAATCTTAGGCTGTAATCTTTAGATCAAAGGGTATTTTTAATTTTGAAAACATTGCCAAATAGTCTTTCATAGAAATTGATAAAATTGTATAGAGAAAGCTCTGGGGGCCCCTCAGAGCCAGAAACGAAAACAAAAACATATCCTCTTAAGTTTTCTCTTACCTGTTGAAATTTGAAATCCCCACCAAGGCAGTTGACCCAGATAGCCAATCAAGCCCCTAGTTCATTACCTTTGACCCAATAAAAAATAAAGCCCACCTGCCCTAAACCCATCCATAAAAGATGGACAAACCCTGGTCCAATCGATAGGAGTAAAACAAATTTCCTTTCTATGTCTATAAAAATCCTTTTCCAGCCCTGGAACCCTGAAGCTGCTTCCATTCTGGCTTATTTTGCGGCAGCAAAACTTTGATGTCCTAAATAAAATGCTGTAGTTTTTAAACTCGACTCTGATTTGTCTTTCACAAAATTGTACCAATTCTATTTGCTTTCCTTCAGAATCTACCCAGGAAGATTTACAAGACTATATTGTGGAGGACAGAGTGGCAACAAGAAAGAGCTATTGTCATTTTACACGATAAAAATTTTAATTAAAGAAGTATTAAAATGGAAAAAACAATCTTTATAAGATGTTTCTTTTGCTTATTTTGAAATAATGTTATTTGGCTAGCAGAAATGATAATATTCTCTTTGTTCCATTAAGGATTATGGTGATTTTTCAATACAAAATGAGACTTGATTTAAGATTAAATGTGGAGAAAGAACAATAAGGGAAAGGCAAGGGATACAAATAAGGACTTTCCTTGGCATTATTCTGCAAACATAAGAATTTCTTTCCCTTTCTGCAAAGGAGAGAAAAAAACTCTTAAAATTATTTCTCAATTCTTAACATTTTAACACTCCATCATTTTATTTAATCTGGTGCATCCATTTTAACCCAGTGAATTTTATGCCTCTAACTTCATGTTCTGGAACAATTTAAGACTTCTGCACAGAATGGAGGAATAACAGAAACCATGAATCATAAAACTATAAGAGAAAAAAACAAAAATGTGATTGTTTTATTACATGAAAAAATTCAACAAGGGATTTAATGTATATAGTTAGAGTAGCAATACTTGGTAGAGTTTGCAGGGTTTTTTAAGAGAGGTTTTTTGAGATATAATTCACTAAAAGTAAAATTCAAGCTTTTGAAAGTACAGTTCTAAGAGTTCTGACAAATACAATATGACTGTGTAACCACCACCAATAATCAAGATATAGAACATTTCCATCACCTCAAAACATCCCTCATGCTCCTTTGTAGCAAACCTCTCACCTCAACCCCAGGCTCTGGCAACCACTGATCTGTTTTCTGACCCTACAGTTTTACCTCATAGAGCCTTTTGAATATTTTCTTTCATTGAGCATAATGCCTTTGAAATTCATCCATGTTGTTGCATGTATCCTTTATTCCTTTTTATTGCTGAGTACTATTCTATTACATGGAAATAACACAGCTTAATTAGCTATTCATCAGTTAAAAGACATATGGGTTGCTTCTAGTTTTTGATGATTATGAATAAAGCTACTACAAACATTCATGTACAAGTTTTCATTTAAGCTTTAAAATGATCGTCCCTAGTATCTTCCTGAAAGCCACATGTAGATACAGGAAATACAAATTTACAACTACATCTGTACATACATTATTCTATATTATTTCAGAAACTCAGATAATTTATTCATTATTTATCAAATATTTATTAAGCACCTACTAGACAGCAGGTGTGTTCTAGGCAGTTGAGTTCAAATAATTGTCAGATGCTGGCTTCCTGGAAATGCTGCCAAAACAACTTGTTGATAAGGCAAAACTGAGTTTATTGCTTACTGCAATAAGAGAGATCACTACCTTGACAGAGTCTTTGAAGCATCTCAGGGCAGGGAGTTGGGGGTGGGGGGGCAAAGTCAGGTTATTTATGAGGTTTTGGGATCTGGTTTAGGGAGGTTTTCAATTCGGGAGGCTTAATTAGGATTGAATAGGGATCATGATATAATAGGTTAGGATTAGTGGACAGCAAGGCAAGTTTTGTTGTTCTTGTTTGTTTGTTTTTTGGTATTCGACTCTTTTATTTCCCCATCAACAGAGACAGCAAGTAGCAGTTGCTACTTGTGAGCTAACATTTATTCATTCTAGTTACTTTTCCCCTAGCACAGCACATTCCTCCTAATGGACCTGGAAGAGATATTGCAAAAGAACAGAAAACCAACTTTCTTAGATATAGGGAATCAAGACTTGCTAAAACTATAATCTGAAGTCCTATTTTTGCCTTCTATATAGTAAACATGTTATCATTCTATTCACTATTCCACCAGAAAGTCTTCACATATTAAATTGGTTACTCCCTTAAAATATTGTACTATGTTCAAGTAGTAAAAACAAGAACAGTGAATTCTATTGAATATTGCATTTGCTTATTACAATACTAGTTAAAACACCAGTTTAAAATTTTTTAACATTTAGTAGTTGAACAAATGCATGATTCTTTCAATCTGAGTGAAACTGCAAGTAAACAGTTCACCAAAAAAAGTATGAAATCAAAGCACTAATTTCTGCAATGAATGATTGAAATTCCTCTTTCCAACTTCTCCTATCAGGCCATCACTACTCTGCATGTTCCTGCTTTTGTCGTGGAATTAGCCACCGAATACTCTCAGTTGGAATGATAGCACACACAATAAAACTAATTAAAAAGAGTGAGGAAAATGCAAGCAACCAGTCCATACTTTTTATCGAAGTGCTGGGAAGAGGGCCTATTTCATCTGGAGTTACCACCACGTTTTCCTCAGCTTCTGTATCTGTCTGATTAAAAATGAAGATTTTCCAAATTTCCAATGTTCAATCTGTATGATTAAATCTAGCCATTGGCTTAGCTCCTCGAAATAACAAAATGTGGAAAACAGGTACGGTGCCAAACCTGGTAGAAAGGTTGCTGTACTGAGATACATCCCAGTGCCAAAAAATGAAGAGCTGGAAGTACCCATGGCAAAGAATTAAAATGAGGGCTAAACTGGCAGAAAATTGGCACCAAGGGGTGTAAAACAGGACTAGAGTGCAATCACTACCGTTTGGGTTTAGAAAGTCCATAAGGTCCCTCCAGGCTGTGGGCGGGAGGCCCGAGCACCTACTGCAGAACCTGCAACAGCGGAGGAGCTGCCAGGCGCAGAGGGAGCCATGGTGGGGACAGCCACCCCGGCCCAGCGGCAACCGGTGCACCCTGGTGCGAGTGCTCAAGACAAGGAAGGGTTTTAAAGAGACTTGGGGAATGATAAATTTTCTACTGCAAGTTTCCAAACAAATTACCACAAATTTAGGGGCTTAAAGCAACCAAATGTACATCTAATAATTCTGTAGGTCAGAAATCTGACCTGGGTCTCACAGGGCCAAAATCACTGTGTGGGCATTTGCTCATTTCTGGAGGCTCTAGGGGAGAATTTGTTTCCTTGACTTTTCCAGATTCTTAGGGCTGCCCGCATTCCTTGGCTCCTGACTCCCTTCCTCTGTCTTCAAAGTCAGGGCTGGTTTAGTCTTTTTTACTGTGCATCACTCTGACCTTCTAGTGTGCCTCACTCTTCCACTTTTAAGGATCCACCAGATAATCCAAAATAATCTCCCTATTTAAAAGTCAGTTGAATTAGCAACACTTAATCCATCTACTACCTTAATTCCCCTTTGCCATGTATCATAGCATATTCACAGGTTCCCAGGATTAGTAAGTGGACATCTTTTGGGGCCCATTATTCAATCTTACCACAGAGAGTAAGTAGTCATTTGAAGTCATCATTTGGACAGTTGAACAGTTTGATGTTCATTTAAGAGGAATATAGAAAAATTTCTCAATGAACAATAAAGTTATTTGCAATTTTATCTTCTTGGCCAAGAGGCTGCTGGAATAGTATAGTGATGTTGAAGATGACAGTGAAATATTAAAATTGTATTAGTGTAAAGAGTAAGCTGTGCAGATATAGATGGTTTCAATTTTTCATGTCCTCACCCTTTAATCGTCTTCAGCCTGAGCTATAGATCATTAATATATGGGGACATGATCACCCCAATTCTTCATTGTTGTTTGAGGTGTCATCAATACAAATCAAGTTTCTGGAGGTGGTTGTATCAACACACATATGTGCCAGGTTTTCCTGTTCTTCATCCTGCTAGGGAACTCTGGGAAAAAGTGTGTTACATGCAGCTCAGAGCTATCCTGCATGAGGAGCAAGGGAGCTGGAGTATTTATTTATACACCAACTCCTATTGGTCATTGTTTAGTGCTCTCATGAGGGTGTTAATTCTTCATCAACTCTAGCATGTTGCATGTGGTCAGAGTAGACTCCAGCACCTAGAGAAATTTCTTAGGTAAATAAAAACAGGAATACCTGCACAGTTGAAAGTAAGACTGGTGTTCCCTGAAATGGTATGGGTGAGAGGATAAGGGTGGAACACCAATAATGTCGGCTTCCGTGATAAGTACTGTATATACCATGTACCAGGCACTGTGCTAAACACTTTACATGTGTTATTTAACCTTGATTCTTTCCACTCTG
Source organism: Bradypus variegatus (assembly GCA_004027775.1). Classification (NCBI taxonomy): domain Eukaryota; kingdom Metazoa; phylum Chordata; class Mammalia; order Pilosa; family Bradypodidae; genus Bradypus; species Bradypus variegatus. The sequence continues at coordinate 8,948 of PVKY010007415.1, forward strand.
GCTTTCCCACCACTACCAACATTACCAACATCCCCGTGCTGTCAAATCCAAAAGTCATGTCTCTGTCTCTACCTGGAGACATTCAACCCAACTGACCATTCTCTGATTTGAAACACGGTTTTCTCTTGGGTGTCAAGATGCTCTATACTCTCCTAGTTTCCTTCCTACCTCTGGCTGCTGCTTCTCAGTCTCATTTGCTAGAGATCATCCACATTTCCTGACCCAAAACTTGATCTTTCACCCTTTTCTCTCTCTCTTTCTCTCCATGTTATTATACTTTAGACCAAGGGTCAGCAAACTTTTTTAGATGGTTAATATTTTAGGCTTTGCATGCCATTTGGCAAAAATACAACAATCAAAGATTTTTTCCCATAATTTTATTAATGAATTCAAAATATAAATAAAAATAATTTAGCAAAAGTATTTTTAATTCAGTTCTACTACTGAGAAGAATAAAATTCTTTTTTGAGGGGGGCTGGATAAATTTCATACAATGGCTGAAAGATTTCAAATAGAGTTGAGAGTTCACTCTGGTGGACATTCTTACACACTATATAGATAATATTTTTTAGGTTTTAATATATTGGAATAGCTAGAAGTAAATACCTGAAACCACCAAACTCCAACCCAGTAGCCTTGACTCTTGAAGACAATTGTATAACAATGTAGATTATAAGGGATGACAGTGTGATTGTGAAAACCCTGTGGATCGCACTTCCTTTATCCAGTGTATGGATGATGAGCAGAAAAATGGGGACAAAACCTAAATGAAAAATAGGGTGAGATGGGGGGAGTGATTTGGGTGTTCTTTTTTATTTTTATTTTTTATTCTTATTCTGATTCTTTCTGGTGTAAGGAAAAGGTTCAAACGTAGACTGGGGTGATGAATGCACAGCTATATGATGGTACTGTGAACAGTTGATTGTACCCCATGGGTGATTGTATGGTACGTGAATGTATCTCAATAAAACTGAATTTTTTTAAAAAAAGTGATTTCATAGAAGCACAGACTGTGTTTCTGGAAAATTAAATAATCAATGTATTTTGACTTTAGATTGTGATGCAGACAGGAAAACAGGGAATCAAGTTGGAAAGTTAGGTTGGAGCAAAATCATGGTGTATTAAAAAAAAATCTAAGCCATCATATTTGGATATGACTTTGTAGGCTGTGAGAGCTGTGAAAGGCTTCTGAATGATGTCATTCAAACAGTGGAAATTTCTTAGAATACTCTGCAAACTTTTGTGTTTGCTCCTAAATGGTGCTTCTGATGTTTTATGGTGATTTGATTATGACAGAACAATGCTTTATAGGCTGTAAAAACATATTGAATGAATAAAACACAATATATTTGGAAAAAAAGTGATTTCAAATTTTCTTCTGTTAATGCTGATCTGTAATGAGACTTTATATATTTCATCCTTGAAAATGTCTTTTCACACAAATAGGTAGTACCAAATACTGATATAATCCACTGGCATGTGATGATAATTTAGAATATTCATCACTTAGAAGGAATTTATAGAGTTTGACTAGATTATTCTCTTGATACATGCCTGTGAACATATCATTACACTGAAGATTTATTGCCTCCAATTGAAGATTAGGTAGAAAGTCCTCAACTGTAACGTTAAACGGATTTTGAAATATGAAAATTTCCTTTGCACTTGCATCAAGTTCTGAAAAATACTGTGGGAACTGCAGTTTGAGCTCAGAAAATATATCTGCTGCAAATTTGTGTGGGAATGGAGATCTCACTTGTTTTAACTTTTGACAGCACAGGAAGTGTTTAAAGCTTGACATTACTTATGATTCAAGCAAAGTAAATCATTAGTTATTGTCAGTTTTTATCAAAATGACTTTACCACAATAAAAGCTCCACATATGAACATTGCTTTCCCTTGTAATTTTAGATTAAATTCACTAAGAAACATTATCAAAATATGCAGCAAAAGCTAATTTCCAAAACCATTTACTGTTCAATAATGTGGTTGAGGGCAGTTCTTACAATGATTTCCACTTCAGTCCTGAGCTCAAACAGTCAAGATAAAACTTTACCAATGTTAAGCCTCAAACTGCTGTGTGGTAGGGCAAGTTAAGATATTCAGATTTATTTCTGCCAAAAATTCATGGAAAACATGATGGCTAAGTCCACAAGAACAAATGAAATTCACTGCTGATATTATTGGCTCGATAACACATGATAAGTTCAAATATTTTCCATAAAGTTTTACATACCTTATATTGTCACAAGCTTCATAAATTTGTCCAACTAGGCCTTTTCTGCTCCATACTATTGGTGCCACCATCCACTGTAACACATCTTAATCAATTCTACTTCAGGTTATACTGAAATAGTGTTTTCTCAACTTCTTTGAAAATATTCTCACATGTAGTTTCACACAGACTATTGTTAGAGACGAATTTTTTTGTCACTCCAAATTGGGCATTGACTTCTTAAATAAGCAACAAGGAGTATCGTTAACATCTGTCAACTCATCAAGAATAAAGGGCATATAGATCAATCAAATATCTATATTTTTAAGATCTTTATATTATTTTTTAAATAATAAAAGCTATTATTTAAAAGAGTAGAGGAAACAACCCTTACTTGACTACCAGTGTTGCTCCCAATGTCCTCAACTCGGAGCAACTGTTCTCTCCGAAAGGCTAATTAGTCTTAACTTTATTTTCTCTGGAAATATTTCCTTGGCTGCTGCAATCAAACATGACTTAATTAAGTCACTTACCAACAGTAAATGACTTTCCTTGCCTGGCTAATGAATGAGTCACTTGGACACTTACTTGGGTTGCTGCCTCTTTTTCATTTTTATTTTTGTGAGGAAATGAGTGCAATATCTCATGAGTGTAATGGGATATTGCACTTTAAATTTTCTAGTGTTTCTGACTGTTTCTTTCCTGTGAGTTGGGCATATTATAATGAGTGCTTGGTTTGGTAATGTCAACATATATTGTATTATTTTAACTCGGTTACAGGGTCATTACATAATAAACTCAATGTTTTTACCATCTTATTTGATAACAAAATACTCCACAATTCACTGTGCCTTAAAAGCACGACTTTTTGTATCCACTTTTCCGTTCTTTTCTTGTTTTGACCTAATAGGTATGCACTGGTAATAAAAAATAATAGTACTTGAAAAGCTGTCAACTTAAAGCTGAGATTTGTAGTGCACCAAGCAGCAATGAGAGCACTACCTGTGGTCTCTGCTGTCCTAGCGTGAAAGCAGCCATAGGCAATTACGTAAACAAATGAGCAGGCTGAATTCCAATAAAACTTCATCTGTGGCAAATAAATTTGAAATTCATGTAATTTTCACATGTCACAATATGTTATTATTCTTTTGAAGTTTTTTCAACCCTTTAAAAATGTAAAAAAACATTCTTAACTATCAGATCATGCAAAAACAAACAGTGGGTCAGATTTGGCCCATGGGCCATAGGTTATCAATATTTTAATTTAAGAAACATTGTGTCTCTTTTCTTGTCAAAAAAAGTTTAATTGAAAATCTGTACAATGCCTGTTATCAGTTATCTATTGCTACACAACAATAGCAAAAACTTAGTTCCTTAAAACAAAGTATCTCTCTTATCTCAGTTTCTATGAATCAGGAATTTGGAGGTGGCTTACCTGTGAGTCAGGAATTCAAGAATAGCTTAGCTGGGTGATTCTGGCTCAGAGTATCTCATGAGGATAAAATCAAGATGTCAGCCCGGGATGCAGTCATCAGAAGAATTGAATGGGGCTGGAAAATACACTTCAAATAAGGCTCACTAACATGGCTGTTGGCAAAGGCCTTAGTTGCTTGCCACATGGACCTAGAGTAATTTGGGTATCCTCATTACATGGCAACTGGATTCTCCCAGAGTGAATCCAAGGCAGCAAGATGGAAGCTGCAATGTATTTTATGATCTAGCCTCAGAGGTCACACTGTCATTTCTGCAATATCCTATTGATTGCACAGGTCAGCCCTGCTCAGTGTGGAAAGTGACTACACAAGAGCATACATACCAGCAGGCAGGGATTATTAGAGGTCATTTCAGAGACTGGTTACCATAGTGCCCTTCAAATAAACCAACAATGGAAAGAAAAGTGACTCAACAAAAATTCAGGTATAAACTTGACTTTTCACTTCCTAAAAACTTATTTTGTTGTAATGATTCCATTGCAAATGTTAAGAAAAGTGGTTAGTAAAAATTCACACATGGCCCATAGCCTCCATACTTCCCAGCCCCCAACCCCCAGTAAAAACCAAAATATACTAAGGCAAATGTGAATGTTAATTTTTAATTCATTTATTCAGGCTTTCAACAATTATCTCTTGAGTACCTATTACATACCAAGCATCCTGAGTATTCTAAGCCTTAGAGGGAGTGGTAAACAAAATAAAATACTTGCCCTCATGGAACTTCCATTCTAGTGGAGTAGAAAGATATAGGAACTTATGCACACATACAGACACACACAATTACATGATGTCGAACACACTGTCAGGCATACATGCAAAGGAGCAGGGAAAGAGATAGAATGTGTGCAGTTGTTGTTTCAGATACTTTGGCCAGGGAAAACCTCTCAGAGACAATAGACTGTGAGCAGAAACTTGAATAAAGTCTTATAATACATGTTAACTTAAAAACAGGGATGTTTCTGTTATTGATTTCTAATTTAGCTCTACTGTGATGAGAGAATATAACTTTTATGACTTGAATCCTTTTATACTTATTGAAATTTGTTTTATTGTCCAGAATACAGGCTACCATGGCAAATACAACTCAGTAAATACTGGGGGTTTGAAAAGAAGATGTATTCTGCTACTGGGTGGAGTGTTCAATAAATGTGAATTAAGTCAGATTGGTTGATTGGGTTGTTCAAGTCTTCAATATCTTTTCTGATTTTCTGTCTATTGGTTATATCAATTATTGAAATAGGGGTATTGAAATCTCTGACTATAATTCTAGATTTCTATATTACTTTGTAGTTGTATCAGTTTTGCATCATATACTTTGAAGCTCTGTTATTAGGTCATGTATGTTTAGGATTGTTATGTCCTCCAGAAGAACTGACCACATATCATAAAACATAACCTTCTTTACCCCTTGTAATATTATTTCTTCTCAGATCTACTTGGTTTGATATTAATATGACCTGTCTAGTTTTCTTCTGAATAGTGTTATCATACCTATTTGTGAATTAGTGGTGGATAGCATATGGTTGTGCCTTGCTTTTTTTTTTTTATCCAATCTGATAATCTCTGCTTTTGAATTGGAGTAGTTAGACCATGTGTATTTTTAAATTTACATTTAATGGGTTTATCAGTATGATTAGGTGTAAATCTATCATCTTGTCAATTTTTGTTTTTTTGTTGTTGTTGTCTTTTTTCCTCTCTTTCTTCTTTTGGATTTTTTATGATTTCATTTATCTCTGGTGTTGGATTATTAGGTAAACTCTTTTTTTTTTTTTTTGGTTGTTTTAGGGTTTATAGTACATCACTCATTCCACTCCTAGGAATCTTCCCAAGAGAAATGAAAGCATATGTCCATAAAAAGACATACAAGAATATTCACAGTAGCTTTATCTTTAATAGCCAAATACTGGAAACAAATATAAATGTCCATAAACACATGAGTGGATAAACAAACTTTGTTACATCCATACAGTGAAACACTACTCATTGATAAAAAGAAATTAACTGTTGACACACCTAAGAACAAGAATGAATCTCGACATCGTTAGGCTAGAGGCTAGAAAGAAACCAGATTACAAAAAAGACTGCATACTATACGATTCCAATTACATAAAATTTTAAAATACTAACTGCTTTACAGTGAAAGAAAGAGTATCTGTGTAATTCTTTGCGGATTTAATGGTAGGATGGGCAGAGAGGAAAGGTGGGAAAGATTACAAAGAGGCATGAAGAAGTTTTGAAGGATGATAATTTTGTTTAATTATCTTGATTGTGGTGATGATTTGACAAATGTATACATA
>PVKY010007416.1:0-14951 GCA_004027775.1 Bradypus variegatus
TCTAGAAGAGATTCCAGAGCATGTCCAGGCAAGACCCCACTCAGGGGAATGTGTGGTCTGAGGACCCACTAGTGAAAGCATCTCCCCAGTGGGAGAATCCTTGCAAATGTGTGTGTCAAAAGGACAAGAAGGTGGGCCCTCCCTGAGCAGACACCATGAGACAGCGGGGGTGGGGGGTGGGCCTGGGCTTAGTGTGCCATCTTGCAAACACCCTCCCTCGGGAACAAGGCAGTGTGCAGAAGTGAACACATCCTGTGTGCGTGTGACAACCACACAACCAAGTGGGCTGCAGCCCACAGGGACCGTTGCAAAGGGTTTCACTATCATTGCAAGTAGTATTACTACCTGCTACCTGCTCGAGGAGCTAAGCTCCCCCTGCCTCAGCTGTCAAATGGCCAAAGGCTCAGACACACAGCAAAGCTGGGACTGGGTCCTTTTGCCTGCCAGGCCCCTGCTTGGTTAGCCAGGAGAGACGGCCACACACGGCTGAGAACATGGACTTCTGAGTTAGATGGAGTTAAGGCCTAAGTCCTGAGTCCTGAGCTTTCAGACTATCCTGTTACATAAGATTTTTTGCAAGGAAAAACTGGTACTGACAGGTCAACACAGGCTCTGCTAAAAGGAAATGTCCAGAAGAAAGAATGAGCCATTTCCTGCAGAATTCAGGGATGATCTTCACCTGGAAGTCCACGTAGAAAGTCCAACACACCTGCAAACTTGGCTGTCCCAATCACATGGCCCCCACACTCCTTCAGGGCAATGTGGGTCCTGGGGGACAAACAGGGACAGCCCGATTTACAGGCCAAGGGTCAGCGGTGAGCAGGGAGCAGCCCAGGGGTGGCCGGCACCCTCTCAGGTGACTGCATCAGGTTCCACAGGATGCCAAGCAGTTCGTTCCTTCCTGGGCATTGCTTGGGAACCATCTTTAATTTTCTCTTGATACAGTGTATCAGGAGAGAGGCTCTTCAGCTGATGAACTGAACAGCTGACTCTCACAGTAGATCTGGAGCTCCAGAGAGCTCACAGAGGCTCTGAGCGGCCATGACAGGGCATCCTGGCTCCCGTGCTTGGGACCTGGGGAAGACTTGATCCCAGGATCCCCAGGGGAGGGGGCCCTTGCTCGTTAGCCCCAGCCCAGGGCCAGCTTGCTCCAGGCTTCACCCTCCTGGAGTTTCCCACATCCTTTAGCCAAGGTCAAGAAGGGCCTCCAAGGCAGTGCTTATCTCTGGGCCCCTGAGCAGCTTGTTTTACCTCTGTAAGGTAAGGAGGTGGCAGGGACTCAGCTGAGAGGGAAAGAAGCAGAGGATCGGGGGCCCTGCAAGAAGCCAGTGACGAAGCTCAGACCCAAGCCCCGGCTCAGCAGAGCTTCTTCAGGGACAGCCCTCACTGGGATGCCGGTGCCGGGCTGTTCTTGCCCATTTCACAGATGAAATCCCTAGACCCGGAGAAGAGGCTGCCACCCCACTGGATGTGACCGACTCAGGACAGCCTCCCAAGTCATGGGTTCAGTGGCCGTGTGCTCTGCAGCAGCCAGGCCTTGCCTTTCCTGGGTGGAGGGAAGGAGGTCACAGTGCTATGGATTGAATGTGTCCCCACAAAAGATCCGGATCCGTGAGTGGGTCATTATTTGGAAATAGGGTCGTTTCAGGGGGAATTAGTTGAGTTCAATGGGGTCAGACTCGAGTAGGGGGCCCTTCATCCTCTATGAGTGGTGTCCTTCTAAGAGGAAATTTGGACCCACAGAAAGGCCCAGGGGAGAAGGCCACGTGAAGACGGAGCAGGTGTGTCCACAAGCCAAGGATCGCCCAGGCTCGCCAGAGCGAGGAGAGAGGCGTCAGCCCCTTGGTTTCAGATGTCAGCTTCCGAAACTGTAAGAGAGTAAATGTTGTTTTAAGCCATGTAGCTTGTAGTGCTTCGCTACAGCAGGCCTAGGAAACTAAGACAGGCAGGCCCGCTTCCCCAGAGCCGGGCATTGCCCGTGTGGGTGTACCCCACCCAAACTAGGGAGGCTGATCCCCAAAGGCAGCCCCTCATGCACACATGCTCTGACTCTCAAGCTTTATTGTGCATAAGAATCACCTGGAATAACCTTCTAAAAATTTTCAGACTCTGATCTGGAAGTCTGGGGCTAAGACTGGGAACCTGCATTTTAAAAAGCACCCTGAGTGACTCTGAGGTCTTTGGAGGACATACCAGGAAACACTGCCTTTGCACGCCCTCCAACTGGTGGCAATTCTCAGGCTGCAGCAACCAGGGCAGCTAGGAAATGCCCAATGGATCCGAGCTAAAGGCCCCCCCCACTCTGCCCCCCACCAGCCCCACTGCGGCCTGGGATTCCATCCTTCCCCCTTCTCTCCAGCTCCAGGGAACTGATGTCCTGGTTGTTTTTTACCTCTAAACAAACTAATTAAGCAATAATCCTAGAAGAATCTGTCACTCTGACAAGGCTGTTGGTTAACCCTCCCCCAGCCAAGCCCCAGGTACAGCAGATCCCAGCAAAAAGGTCAATACCAAGTGTGGCAAGGCACCGCGCTGCGGCAAGGCAGGTGACGGCTGTATCCGAGAAGACAGATGCAGAATGGGTGACGGCCGACATTGCAGCCTGGGGGAGGACAGAGGAGCAGAGGTGGTCAGGCTTGGGGCTGCACAAGCTGAGCTGCCTCTCCCCAGATTCTAGGTTATTCTTTCTGGGATGGCCAAAAACCCCAGAGGGCTTCTATGGCTCTCAACAGCTCTGGAAGGAAGAAGTGCCGTTTGAAAGATGGGTTGACCACAGGGACGTAATTCTCCAACTTCGAAGCTGTGCCACAGATGTCAGAAAGTCAAATGTGTGCACAGGTCTGAAGAAGGAGGAAAGGGACAGGCAAGACAACAGAGGGACTGCCTCTGAAAGACCAATTTCAAATCCAGACTGATAGATCTTTCTCTTTTGTACACTTAGACTCTTATTTTAAACACCCCTGCGTTCCTTAAATGATTTACTTTCTTCAGTGTTTGGAGCAGTCTCGGTGATAAAGTGCTGCCCCCTGATGGTCACAGTTGTTGCAGCCTCAAATAATCCATCTTCCAAAGGCCCTTTCCCATTCAAGGGTGCAGGGCGCCTCCAGCCAGCCCGGCCTCAGCGTGCACCGTGCCAGCTGACAGATCTGTGGATTTGCTCCAATAATCTTTGTCTGACTCCATCTTTGTCCAAATCCTGATCTCATTTCTGCCATTTTTTGCATAGAGAGCAGATGACCTTGGCAAAGTCCTCCGGACCAAAGAGAAAGGGGCTGACCCCTAGAGTTTGGTCTCCAACAACCTCGATTTGGTCACTGACATGTCACATCATCTTATGTCTTTAGAGTTACCAATTTTGTTCAGCCACAAAGAAAAGAAAATAGCATATAGTAAATGCTCAATAAAAGTTGCAAGGGGACAGTGCACTGGACAAGACTCTGAAGTCTGCAGTTTGGGTCCTGGGGCTGCCTCCACTCAGCCGTGTGCCCTTGGGGAATGGCCTTCTCCTTCTGGACCTCCTTCACCTTTGGAAATGAAGGGCTGCACCTGAAGCTCTCCAAGATCCCTTCTGCGGACAAGTCAAGGAAAGCAGGTGCAGACGGAGGCTGCGACTGGACTGCTGCAGCTGCAAGCCAAGGAAACCCAGGGATGGCTGGTGACTGCCAGAGGTGGAGCAGACAAAGATGAGCAGGCAAAGAAGGGTTCCCCTAAGGTTTCAGAGGGAGCATGGCCCTGCCAAGCTTGATTTTGTACCCCTGGCCTTCAGAACTGCTGAGAGAGAATAATTTTTCTGTTGTTTTAAGGAAAAAAAATCCCCTCTGCCTTACAAACTGGGAGAACCAGTTCCTGAAAGATTCTAGTGAGCAGTCATCACTGAGGGACAGAATCTAACAGCCCCTAGCAGTACAGCAGTGCAGTAGCTCTGCTTGAGACCCACGCTTTCCGGGGCAGAAAATGAAATGGTGCTCCGCTTTCTCCGCCAGGGCATTGCTGCTTCTCATGTTTTTTTGATGATGGAAGCTAAAAACCACCTCACCCACTGGGGTTGGCCATTAGGGGGCGCCGACTTGGCTGTGGGCGATGAAATCGGGCCACCGTGCTGCCACCATTGGTGTTGAGACAGTGCCACCTAGTGGCCACCCCCACTAGTCACGGCCCCAGCCCTGCTTCACACCTGCAGACAAGGGGCATGCCTGAGAAGTCACTGACCTATGGTTAAATTGGCAGTTATTGACCCACAGAATGAATAAAGCAAATGCAGGACCTTGAGCTGTAATCCCAGTTTTGCAAACACCATTATGCCTGCCTTTAGTTATTTCTGGTTTGACCCCTAAGTCCTTCCCTTCTGACTTGCATGTTATCTGAGAGTCCCCCATGCCTCGTGGTTTATATTTGGGGGCCCTAGGCCAGGTGGTGAGAGGCTGTCCCTACTGGAAGGAGAAGTCCTGAGCCCAGCCTGGGACCCTGGGGTGCAACCCACGCGGCCACGCACATCCCTGCCCACAGAGCCAGCTCCAGATAGCCGTGAGGCAGGACCACCCAGCCAGGCCCCCTTCACTGCTGCCAGCTGCTGGGTGAGAAAGGGGGACAAGACTGGTCTGAAGGATGCCTCCTTCTGCTGGTTCTCTGTGGAGAAGGGAGTTCACCTGGTTTTGCCCATTTTGGGTACCACCACCTTGACCTACAGGTGGGGCAGGTGGGTTCTTTTAAACAGACTTTACTCTCTATACTTATACCTCACAAACTGCAAAGGATGGAGAGTCTGAGTTCAGGCCTTGGAGCCACCCCACAGGGGCGCAGGTGCTCACCCTATATTAGCACAGCTAAGGATATGGTAGCTGGATTTTCTGGGTCTTTCCTGAATCCCATATCATTCCTATCCTAGATGAGCTGGGCTAACTGCCCAGTGTTCACTGTCTTTCTCAAAGTATATTCTTTGAGTACTGGGTGTTGGTGCTTTCTGACATACTCTACAAAAACGCTGGGTGAGGTGTGTTCGTTTCCTCACCTTCTTTTCCCCTCATGATACACCCCCCCAACACACACACACACACACACAGACAAACACATAGACAATCCCCAAGAAGTATACAGTGGTATCACTCTGGAACCCCTGGAAAAAGAAGGTCACTCATTCAGACTGGGGATGCAAATTCTACAGTTGCCACGATTTCTGGTGGTGTGCGGTAATTTTCCTTTGCATTAAATGATGTGTGCCAAAGTATGTTTTTGGTGGTGGAGAGCAGGTAAACTACTAAGCTCCTGCTAGCCAGGAAACCAAAATCACAGCAGAAATTTGAACAGGAATATTTTAATGTAAAGTATTATTAACTTACAAACGTGGCTGAATGTCTAAAAGGGGTAGCAGAGGACTCTAAGAACCCTGGGGCTGAGGCAGATCACTCCAAGGAGAAACTAAGAACTCGGACGAGAGTCAGACCTCACTGGAGAGTGTGGCCACAGTGCTCCCTGCAGAGAGCACCCGGGCCTCCCCCTGCCTGTCCCTCCAGCACCCCCTGTTGACGAAGCCTAACATTGCACCACCTGGCAAAGCAGAAATGTTGACGGGTCCAGCTTCAGTGTCACAGAAGAGGGCAAAGAAGGGTAGATGTGGAATTGAGAGGGAATAAATCAATCACAGGACGGCCACTCTCTGCCAGGCCCCAGCCTGTGCTCTCCCCTCAGGCGCCTCATCATCTCAACCATAATTCTTTGAAATAGATATTAGCGATAAACAATGAAGGCTGGGAGAAGCTGGGTAACCCGAGAACAATATGCAGCTAATAAGTGGCTGAGCTGGCGTGTAAACTGTGTGTGTGAACGTGTGTGTGACTAGAGCCTGTGCCTCCAGGCTTCCCCTGTCGAGGGTAAAGGCCAGTGAGGTCTGTTCTCCCCTCCCGCCCCTCGTCCCCCATGAGGTCACAGGAACCTTCCCAGCGCTGGCTCTTGAACAACCTTCCTTGGGGAGATGGACAGTGAGGCAGATCCTACAGGAGCTCCAAGGCCGTGATTCCCAAACCACACACACTGGTAGGGCTTGGTGATGCTGACGGCTTCCCAGCCTACTCCAGAGATTCCAGTTTAGTAGATGGGGGCATGGGGGTGGGGGTGTGGTGTGCTGGAATCTGCATTTAACCAATTCTTCATTGGTTAAATAAGAAATCTCTGATCTACCTCAGGGGAAGAGCCTCGATCTCCACTGGGCTAGAGGTGGGAAGTGAGGAGCTTTGAGTGGGAGGGAGCACTTCCTGCTGATAAGCTCCTCTCAGCCCAGCACCCCATGGAAAGGTCAATATGGATAACTGGTTTCTAGAATGAGAAATCAAATAGGGCCCATGGATCTGCTTTATGGGTGATGAAGTTGTAATGGCTCTAATAAAGGCAAAATTGATTTCCATTTGCCATTCAGGGGACCTGGAGGGCTGGGCTCTGGGACTCGGGGACCCCTTGGCTTCTTTCTGGCAGCCCCTTTAGGCATATTTTTTTGGGTAGGATGCATTTCAGAGCTGGAGCATCCCAGGGGTAACTGCATCTGGCTCAGGAATAAGAGCCACCAGTTTGGGGCACCTGCCATGTGTGAGGATCGCTAATCCTTAAGCTTTCCTGCAAGTGTGAACATCCTCATCTGTCAGATGAAGAGATGAGGGTTTCCCAAGGCCACACAGATGCCAGGGGCAGAGTTACAATTCAGGCTCTGGTGGGTCTTGCTCCAAACCATGCTCTTTCCACTGCCCCTCCCAGCCTTGGGAGAGGAAAACAGCTCCTGGCTCAGGCCCTTGCCAGGGGAGACCCAGGCCAGAGAGGGGCCAAGTATTTGCTGCCCCAGGTGGGTGGCTGGCGAGGTCAGAGGAGAGCGGGTCCACCACAGCCTGCCAGGAGGGCCAGAACTCAGGCCACACCCCAGAAATGCCCCAGTGGTGCAAGGGGATGCCGAGCCCAAGCCTTGGGCTGACCCAGACACCCGGAGATGAGAGTGAGGGAGAGCGGGGGAAAGCCTGCCATTCTGCCCTGTTACAGTACAGTGGTCAAGTCCCCTAGAAGTCATGAACCAGTCAAGGTTATCACATCTGGTCCATTTCTCCAAGTCACTGTAGCAATTGACCCCATTAAAAGCACATTCAGAAGGCAGAAAATTCAGCAATGTCTCAAGTGCCAGCCTCCCTAATATTATAAAAGGATGAGAACTCCTTAAACTGTCCCATGTCACATTCTCCACCCAGAGCAAAATGCAAGGAAACTCGGGGAGTGTGGGCTGACTCCAGGCCTTGGGAATGCACAACACGACCTGGCTTAGACGCACCCGTGACCCCCCAGGCTGGGAGCTCCCCGGAGGCAGCAGGCTCGTCTGCAGTGGCCGGCACCTGCCAGTTGCGTGGTGCACCCCCAGGAGGAAACCGTGCAGCTGGTACAGAGTCAGCAGACCTGGCTGCAGATCCTGGCCTGCAAAATGGGCATCAAAAACACTGCATCTCAGGGTCATTGCTAGGATTAAATGTGATAATGCTGGCACGCGTGGGGTCCACGGTAGCTGAGTGAGGCGGGCAGGGTGCAGACCCAGGACCCTAGCAGCAGCACAAATGGGATGCTCATGGCTGTCACCGCCTCACCCCCTCCAGGGAGCCCTCAGGAGGTGGGGGCAGGTGTGTGGATTAAGGCCCACATGGGGCCACATGGCCTCCCTAATGCATCAGCAGACAGGACAGCACAGACGCCCCAGAGCTGGAAATGATAACAAACGCAGGCCTGGGATTGGTGAGAAACACAACCCTCTCTCTCCCTACCAGGCACACCTCATCACAGCCGACAGAAGGGTCTAGAAAGACTTTGTGCAAATCTGGCTGGGCTCCTCCTCTGCTCAGAAGTCCTCACTTTCTCCCCAGCTCCCTCACCTGGCACACAGGAGCCCCCTCCTCTCTCACAACCCCCTGTGCATTCTGGATTCTGTTTGGTGGAAGAGAGCACAGGCCAGTGCCAGGAGACCTGAGATTTAGGCCCAACTCTGTGGCTAGCTGTGTGACCTTGGGAAAATCTCTCCCCCTCTCTGTGCCTCCGTTTTCCCAGACCCAATGTCCTCTTTCTTTTTTTCACTAAGTACATTACCGAGGGCCTTCTGGGGCTAGATGATCTTGAAGGGTCCATTTAGTTGCGATATTATTTTTTAAATGTAGTTTAAATATAGTAGGAAAAATAAAACACACACACACACACACACAAATGTAAAGAGGAAAATAAAATGCCTCCTTCATCCCAGTACCCAGAGATGATGTGTTTCCCCCCAGGCTTTGACTTTTGAATCTACATGTCCTAGACCCTGTGGGTGCGGTGGTTGTTTGGAAAGTGCTCCGGTAATTCTGACTAACACAGAGCTGGGCCCTGGGCCCTCGGTATCTGTGCAGCGCTGACCAGTCTCCTGGCAAAGGGGGGTCGTGTGAAGCTGGGACAGAAGTGGGTGCTCCCCGGGCCACAGCTCTTGGTTCCCCTTGAATCTCGCCACCACCCGCCCCCGCCCGACTCCCACTCCGGGGAAGCACACGCTGTGAAGCACGGACTTTGGCTCCAGACAAACATGATTCCAACCCTAGCTCTGCCCTTTGCTTGTTGTATAACCTTGAGAAGTTACTTTAAAGTCTCTAAACCTTGCTGTCCTAAGCATAGTGGGGAGACTAAACCTGCACCTATTAGGGTTGATGTAAAGATTAAGTAAAATGGCACAGGTGACATGTCTTGTCGAACATAAAGCCTCATCAACAGCAGTGCCACTGTTTAATATGAAATACCAGCTATCTCCTCCTTAAATGGATAATCTGTGTAAAGCATTAGGCTGATACGTAGCTTTCCATATGGAAAAGCTAACATCATCATCATCTTCATCACCACCTTCAACCGTCACCGCTGTCCCTGTGACTCCAGGTGACAGCACGGGGCCGTGGAGCCAGGGCCTCTCTGCTCGGGTCTATGTCCCCTTCAGCCTTTGGGTGATAATAATCACCCAGCTGTTTGTTGCGCTCTTACATGCTGGGTGCCTGTGGAGCACTAAACACAAACACCTCAGCTGACTCCATCTAAGGCCTTACGAGGGAGGTGCGGTCCCCTTTCTGTACAGGGGAGGAAAGGAGGGGCCTGGCGGGAGCGGCAGCCTTCAGGGGGCCAGGCTATGGGGCAGGGCCAGGAATCAGACCCAGTCCTGTCCGCCGGCCCAAGCACCTACCCACCGTGCTGGGTGGCCTCCTGCTGGGCCCCAGATCCTCATGACAGACGAGGAGGGGTGTGTGGCCTGAGGACGGAAGGGACTAGAACCCAGGGCTCTGGGTTTCCCACAAAGCCCAGACTCCAGGGAGTGGCCACTGGCTAAAACCCCACCACTGCCATGAGGCCTCAGCCTGGACTCTGAGAACCCCAGGAAAGAAAGCACCCCAATGTTCCACTGTCCGTTCTTGCTTTATCCAACAGGATCTCTTCTGATCCCCAAGTAATCTCCCCTGTCAGGAGCCAAAAATGATTTGTGGGACACTTCCTCCAACTCCCAGGCTAATCCTTCTCCTTCCTGAACTCCGCTAGGAAATTGCATTTGCTGCTCGATGGTCTCTAATCCCCTCGTCCCCACATGTTCCTGGGGACAGCACAAGGGGCGGCACATGTAGGGACACACAAGCCTGCTGGGGCCTGTGGGCCAGCGGGTCGGGACTGGAGCCCCCTGTGACCACCAGCTTGTCACCCTCAGCTTCTACCTCCTCCTCTCCCCACAACAGCCGCACTGTGCACCGGGGCTGGGAAAGGCCTCGTGCCAGGGCAGGGGGAAGCCCTAGTGTGTGAGAGGCTGAGGGCCCAGGCCAGCAAGGGGGAGCCAGGGGACGGGCCCAGGAGCTCTGTGAACCTGGGCAAAGGACTCCATCTCCGAGGTACAGTTACAGGAATTTTTTGTAATCCACAAGTCGGCAGGGCTGCCCCTGCCCCTAAGAGTGAGAGAAGATGGGCTCAGGTGCTGACCTCCTGCCTCCCCTGAGCTCTCCATCGCTGCACTGGGCTCCCCAGCTGTTCCCCCACCTCCCCTTAGGTGTTGGCCTAATCATGGAATTCTGTCTCTTTATATTCTCGCTACAACAACAAATAATAAGAATAATAACAAAAAATACAAAACCTCACCGACTCCTCAGGATAGTGGGTTCCGGACCTTTCATGAGGCCATGCCCTGCTTGGCCCAGATCCCAGGAGCACACTGTGGTCAGCAAGGAGCTGCCCCCACGTTGGGAGGTGAGCTTGCTCCACTCCAGCTGCGTGGTGGAGGTTTTAGCTTCTACCGCATCCCAGACCCCGGAACTGAGCCAGCGTGCCCTGCAGCTCATGTGTCAGAGACGAGGCCATGGCTTCAAATTCCTCCGCAACTGCGCCCAAGTGAAAGTTACTGAAATTTTACCCCTCTGCTGCTTGCACTGAGACAAGGAACACAATTGGAGTCTTTATCCCTAATCAGCCATCGAAAGTGATTCAAAAATATATTGCATTCAAGCAATAATTTTCTAACTTTTCTAATGTAACAGAATCACTTTGCTCACCATAAAACTTCACGCAGGAACTCCTGTACATAAAAAGCAGTATAAACAGAACTGCTGGACTAGATCTGCAGGAGGCAGGGGAAGGAGAGCTTCTGACCCCGGGGCCCAGCTTCCCCAGGCCCCACGGGAATCCCCTAGGCACCCCCGGCTCTGGAGAACAGAAAGGGAGACACAAATGTCTCTCCACCAATGTAAGGACACTCCGCTTCACTCTTAGTAAGATAAATGCAAATTAAAACTACAATGAGATATTATGTTTGTTCTATCATATTTACAAAGATCCAAAAGTTTGGGAATGCTCTATTTTTGTAAAGATGTAGGGAAATAGGCACACTTATGCATCATAGGTGAACATCTAAATTCATACAACACCTGCACCAATCTGACAATGTCTATAATATGAATTTGAAAGCAATTTGGCAATATCTATAAAACGAATGCATATATCCTAAACTTAGAAATTCCATCAGCAAGAATTTATGCTATAGATAATCTCTGCATGTATAGGAAATGACATTATAGCATTGTTTGTAAACAAAGTAAAAGGCAGTAAACAGCCCAAATGTCCATCAATGAAGAATGGATAAATAAATGATTTGCCCAGATAGTGGAATATTTCTGAAAGGATAATAATAAACTAGTAACATTGGCTTCCTGTGGAGAGAACTAGGGGTAATAGGATGGAAGGGAGACTTTTTATTGTATGCTCCTCTGAATTTGAACCGTGAGAAAGTATATCCTATTCAAGAATTAAATAAAAAATAACAATATAAGAATAAAGAATGAAAAAGAAAATTATTGTATAAGATAAAAACAGAAAAGTGTGTTTGTCTTCTGCATTATGCACTGAGTGGTTTATATGAGCTGAGAATCAAAAAAAGCCAAAATGCAAATTCCGCCTTTAAAGATTACCTAACATTGTTCCATAAAGTATGCTTCTAGATTTTTAAATGGAAAAGGTTGCAGGGTTTCTGGCTTCCACTTAGGGTCTATAAAGCAGGAAAGAGTATTGCTCTCACCTTTAATACAAGCAAAAGCAAAATAGCCTACAAAGTCACATTTTTTATTCTTGAACTCATCAGAGAACTGAGATTGCAAGGTAATGAACTATTCCAAAATCTAAGGAAAACCAAGCACCACGAAGGAGAGACAGGAAACAAGCCCATGCTTACCTGGTATACATATGGACACCATACAGGCTGGAAAGGAGAATTCAGCCACATTTTAAAAACAAATTGCAAAAGGCCGAGTGTGGGCTTGCATGAGAGTATAGACCCTTGAAGAGCTGCAGACTCTTCATGGTCCACACTGGGGGAGGGTGAGAGACCTAAGAGAATGTCTCTCTTGGGTAAGATCTAAGGGAAGAGAGCAGCAACTGCTGCAGAAAAAAAAAAAAAAAGCCTAAAGCCCCTGCACAGACCCTTCTCCTTATATCCCCTATGAAATAAAAATATAAATGGTTGAGAAAAGTGCAGAAAACTCTGTTGTCCTTAGAGCACAGGTGAAGACCCACTGCAGATGGTAGAAGGGAAGTAAAAAAACCCTCTTCCTCTGGGTGAGGGGCAAAGATACATCCAGGTCCCCAACCAGCAGAGGTTCCTATAGAGAAAGGAAGATCAGGATGACTGACAGGTCCTTACCCCCAAGACCCGGGACACCGGCTCTGATGGGAGCTGAGCCAAAGCAATGGAGAATGCCCCATTCTGATCCTCACGTCCAGGCTAACCAGGCCCACCAAGCAAGCGGCAGAAGTCTGTTGCTGGGGAGGATCAAAAGTATAGGGTACAATTTTTCAAAGGAAAAGACATAAAGGTAAGTTCTAAAGCTGAGACTGGAAGAGATATTAAGTAAAACTCTCTGGCAATCGATCTGACACCCTAAACACAGGGTAACACTAAAGAAATTTTAAGCCTGTGGTGCACTAAGAATAAGCATAGCAACAACAAAATCCAAACACAGCTCAACTTCTGACTAGGTTGCTAAACCTTCCACAGTTAAGGTTTAAAAAACACAAGGATTGCCCGTTACCAGCCATACATACTATTCACCTCACTCTCTACTGTTCAACACAAGGTGTCTAGTTTTCAGCAAAAATGTATAAAGCACACGAAGAAGCAATAAAAAACAACATACTATTCAAAGTCAAGACAATCGATACAAATCTACAAAAATGACACAGATGTTCGAATTGTAAGAGAGAAAATGTAAAATAACTTATGGCTAATATATTAAAGGCTCTGTTGGAAAGATGGAAAACAGGTCATGAAGGTAACAAACAGAAATCTGGGGCTACAAAAATAAAGAGCATTGAAAATAAGAAAGAAAAGTGAAGTTAGTTTTATCTTTACCTTCATTTATGCCATGTCCAACTGCTCCAAAGCAAAAGCAGTAGGAATGTATCATGTGCTTATAGCACATATAAAAGGAAAATATAAGGCAACGTTGACACCAAAAAACTTAATGAATTTAAAGGAACTTATATATTAGAAAGTGTATTCTCTGACTGGAATAGAATTAAACTAGAAAACAAAACCAGGAAGATATGTGTAAATTTTTCAAATATTTGGAAATTAAAAAAAAAAACCACTTCTAAATAACACATAAGTGAAGAAGGAAGTAACAAAGAAATTAGAAAATAATTTGAACTACATGAAAATGAAACACAATATATCAATCTTTGCATGATGCAGCTTTTTAGGGAATTTTTTTAGAATTAAATGTTTGTATTAGAAAAGAATAAATAGCTAATTTTCCACCTTAAGAAAACTAGGATAGAAGCGAAAACTAAGCCCAAGCCAAGCATGAGGAAGGAAATAATAAAATAAGAGCAGAAATCAATGAAATTGAGGACATATAAACAATAGGAAAAAAATCAATGAAATGAAAAACTGGTTCTTTGAAAAACGAATAAAATTGATAAACCCATAAGCCAGACTGACCAAGTGAAAAAGAGAGAAGACACAGATTATAAATAGCAAGAATTAAAGGGGACATCACCGTAGATGCCCCCTGTAGATATTAAAAAAATATTAATAAGGGAATAATAGAACAAGACTATGCCCATAAATCCAATGACTTAGATTATATGGACAGATTTATTGAGAGATACAAACTGCCAAAGCTAACTTAAGAAGAAATACATAATAATTAATCCTCTATCTTTTAAAAGACTTACATTTGTGGTTAAAAACCTTTCAAAAAGAAAACTCCATGCCCAGATGGTGCCACTGGAAAATTGCATCAAACATCGGGAGGAAATCATACCAATTCTACACAATGTCTTCCAGAATAAAGGAGAGGAGCGAGCACTTCCCAACTCATTTTCTGAGGCCAACTTTACCCTGATAGACTAACTGAAAGACATTAAAAGAAAATAAAGCTACAGACCAGCATCCCTCATGAGCACTGATGCAAAACTCAGCAAAATTTTAGCAAATTGAATCTAACAATATATGAAAAGGATAATGCATCATGGCTAGTGGGTTTTATCCCAGGAAAGCAAGCCTGGTTCATCATTTGAAACCAATGAATAGAATTCACCATTATCAACAGACCAAAAAGAAAACCTTCTGACAAAATCATCATACATTCATGATAAATACTTAGTAAACTAGGACTAGAACCTCCTCAGCCAACAGAAGGCATCTTCAAAAAACCTATAGCTAACACCTGACTTAATGAGGAAAGATGGACTGCTGTCCCCAATGCTGGTTTGAACCTGTTGTGTACCCCACAAAAGCCATGTTCTTTTTTCTAAATTCAGTTTTATTGAGATATATTCACATACCATATAATTATCCATAGTATACAATCAACTGTTCACAGTGCTGTCTTACAGTTGTGCATTCATCACCCCAATCTACTTTTGAACATTTGCCTTATACCAGAAAGAATCAGAATAAGAGTAAAAAATAAAAATAAGAAAGAACACCCAAATCATCCCCCCATCCCACCCTATTTTTCATTTATTTTTTGTCCCCACTTATCTATCCATTCATCCATACACTGCATAAAGGGAGCGTGATCCGCAAGGTTTTCACAATCACACTGTCACCCCTTGTAAGCTACACTGTTATACAATTGACTTCAAGAGTCAAGGCTACCGGGTTGGAATTCAGTAGTTTCAGGTATTTGCTTCTAGCTATTCCAATAAATTAAAACCTAAAAAGTGTTATCTATATAGTGTGTAAGAATGTCCACCAGAGTGACCTCTTGACTCCATTTGAAATCTCTCAGCCACTGAAGCTTTATTTCATTTCATTTCACATCCCACTTTTGGTCAAGATGTTCTCAGTCCCACAATGCTGGGTCCAGATTTATCCCCAGGAGTCATATCCTGCATTGCCAGGGAGATTTACACCCCTGGGAGTCGGGTCCCATGTAGGGGGGAGGGCAGTG
>PVKY010007417.1:0-14949 GCA_004027775.1 Bradypus variegatus
CTGTACTCTAGGAAGACCAGCTAACTGGGTCTCATGCAGAGCGCCCAAGCAATGATTCTGAGTGGAGATCTGTTTCTAGAAGAAGCCAATTTGCAACACAGGCAGGACTGGTACACACAAAGGCAGCAGACCTGTGGGCAGCTGGTCCTTCCAGAGGAGCTGTACAGGTCTTCAAACCGGGTCTCAGTTTTAGAGCTGGAAGTGTCCCTAGGCACTGGTGAGCTTAGTGGCTCCCACAACTGACTGGGCATTAGAAATAACTAGGAGCTGCTTATTAAAAATATAAACTTCCAGGACCCATCCCCAAAGACTCTGATTCGGGAAGTCTGAAGTGAGGGCCGGACTTGGTGCTATAAATAAGTAATCTCCCCTCCTCCCAAGAAGCTGGCAAATCCTGTGGGAACCACTCATCCAGCTCCATCTATTCGCTAAAAAGAAAAAAGAAGAGGGAGGAATCTTTGACGCAGAGTGCTGAAGTATTTGCTCAGGTCACACAGTTTGGTCAGCGGGAGGTAGGACTAAAACCCAACTCTCGTAGCTCCCTGTGTGCTGGCTCTTGTCACTTACTTCTAGAACCTCACAGAAGCCCTGGAGTTAGCAGTTCTCACCCTGGAGTCCTCTTCCTTTCCGATATCAGAGTGGGAGGGTCTCTCCTATGTCCCCCTCCCCAAATGAAAAGGAAGGACTGCAGGGACAGATCCTAACTATGACAATGAGAAGGGCTATCAAACAGCATCCATTAAACAAGTCATCCTAAGCTGTTTTGAAATAAAGTAGGGTATAATACAAAAAACCTCACAAAATACCAACAGATAATAGGCAGCTCATACAAGGACACGGAACCTTTGCTCTCTACTCCAGAAGCCAATGCCTGCTGACCCCAAGATCTCAGAGCAGGAGAGGCACTGGGGCCTGTAGATGAGAACTGGAACTCGAGAGTAGTGTCTGAGGCACACATCTTTAGGTAAGCTTCCCCTGAGAAAAGCCTGGATCCTGACTGGCTTGTCAGGCCCTACTGTACAGATCAAATCTCAATTTTTTTATGATATGTTTAATTACATAATTTAATTCAAGGTGCTTCTTTTCCTCTCTTATATTTATTTTTTCTGATTTATTATGCTCAGTGTCCAAAAGGCCCACCCACATCTCTCATCCTCCCTACCTTTTATTTCCCATAGGTTTTCTCTAAGCTCAGAGGCATATACAGGTATTTTCCAAAGCTCATTCCATCACAGCACCTAGGCAGTCATCAGTCCCGCTACTGCCTCTCGGTAAAAGAACACTGTCACATGACAAAATAAGGCATTTGGACAGGGTTGTGAACCCAAATGCAAATTATTTCCAGGCCTGCAAATCACCCTTAGTGTAGCAGGGAAGCCGTCTTCTAACAACAGACCATGTGTTGACACTGCCAGCTAAGCCTTTCAGTTTGGGATACTAATTTCTTATTTCAAAAGTGCTACTGTGTCCCAACATGTAATGAGCTACTCAGAAAAAGAGACTGCTGTAAGTAAAGGCTACAACTACCTAGGGTGCTGCACTTGTGAGCACCTTAGAGCTGCATGAGCACCACTCCTCCAAGGGCCTAGCTACCTATCCAGAAAATAGGGGCATGCCTGCCCCAACACAGCAAAATAATACTCCAAATCAATTTTGAAAAAAAATTTCACAAGGCCTAGATTTTTGTGAAGGCCAGATGTGTGGGCCCTCAAATAAATTAAAAATAGCAATGACTTTTACTTTTTTTAAAAAATAGTTCCAGTTAGAATTATTAAGAGACTGATAAAAGAATGTTATACTCTAAAAATGAATCCTCGGGAATATGTTTTCAAAGTCCTGCCTGAACAAGAGTGGAGCATGGCATGATCAAAGGTCAGGCCTTTTTATTTCATGCAAACTGTAGTTATCTAGAGAAGATTTCACCCAACTTGCTGTGTAAGACCATGTAACTTCAGCCAAGCTAAACTTCTGTCCTTATATGGTAAGGAAAGGCAAAAAAACCCACACTGATGACATTAAGGGGCACTCCCATGGATAACAGATAAACACAACCTTCTCATTCCGTGCCAAAGCCTATAATTTATGAGGCATATTTGTATAATGAGGGAGAACGGACAAGAACAGGGCATTGTGGTGCCTGTGCCTTGCCTACATATGAAAGCGGAAATCAAGATATATTCCAGTTACAGCTACCCTGGGAGTGCCAGTGCAAGCACAAAATGCTCTCTCAGGTTCCCAGTCCCAGAAATATATACCAACTCTAAAAAAAGCAAATTTTTGTAAATTGGTTATTTCCCTTGATTTAATAAAGTTATCAAATAAGATCCTACTGCTGCAACCTTATTTCTCTCTGTCTGCTGGGTACTACCCAGAATGGAAGGAGTACATTAGCTCTTTCTTTACACACACACACACACACCAAAACTCTAGTGGGCCAAGAGACCTAGAGTCAAGCAAAATAGCCTCATTCCAACATTTTGAAGGGTCCACACATTTTGGAAAAACAAATGAGGAGGAAATAAGGGATGGCTGCTTTTTTGAAGGTAAGTGCTGGTTTATCAGGGTCTAATTAACTACAGACTGTCTGAACCTTTGAGAATCTGAAATTAAGGCCAACTCTCCAAACACTTTTTGCAGTGGCTCATGACTGTCACTAAACCTTTATCTTTGCTGCCAAGAGAACAGTTACTGCTAGCCTCACAGCCCAAACTCTATCTGGCAACTACCAAGAAACAACCTTAAATTAGTCACCTTTAAGTTCAGTTTCAGAATTCAGGAACAACTCTAAAATTCTCTCTTCAGTGGTCTGACTCTGTCTTCCAGTTGCTATCTTGTAAGGTACTGGGTCCTGCACCTCACATCCATTGCTAGGCCAAAAGTCAGTAAAAGGTGCTCCTGTATAGGGCCACACATCCCCTTCTTAGCAGGGTGAGGGCCATTTCACTTAGTTCCACCACTAATACCACTTCAACCCACTAAGCATTCCTTCCAGTCTGCCCACTTTTTCTCTTCAAGTTCCAAAATGGAAAACTGCCAATTAAAAGCTTTTAAATGGAATATTTTAAGATGAAAGAATTAGTAAGAGGAGCAGGTCATCTTCAATGCCCTTTACTAGTGATGAATCGAAGGTGAAGGAGCACGGTGCAGCTGGTGCTTCCACAGCACTTAACTCTGTAGTGCCAGGCACACTGAAACATCTTTACGTATACTAGCTCCTTTAACCCTCACCATAGGTGACCCACATTTTGTATTAGGGCACAGAGAGGTTAAGCAACTTGCCCAAGGTCTCACAGCTAGTAAGGAGTGGAGCCAGGATTCAAATCCTGGCACACTGGGTCCCAAGTTCTCATTCTTATCCATCATGTTCTATTAGTTTTGATGGTTCGAGGACAATTGCTGGCCAGAGAGGGAGTCCGAGTTCCCTTATCACTCGGCCAAGTTCAGAGACATCCACAGCATCTTTGCAGACTTGCCTTTAAAGCAAATACTGAGAACTATCTTTTGTCAACTGGTTTCTTTACCCTATCTGTATATTACCTTAAACTACCTCTTGTTGGACTGTCCTCTTAAAAGGATGTGTTTGCTTCTCTATTTCATGCAAAACATGTCTTTTGGTTTCTGTAGCCAGTCACTCTGCCATCAAAAACATTACTTAACAAGATTACTCAATTCAGAATATTAAACACAAATGGATACATTATCACTTGTCATAAAATCCCCAAGAAGTCTGAGTCTCCTGACTTAAAATACACACATACACTCAAAATCAACAAATAACAACTACCTAAACTACCTCTGAAATCCTGTTTCTGTATGCTGGGTACATTTGCTTTAGGAGAAAGGAGGCCAGGTAGTACATTCGACAAGGGGGAGGGAGAAGCCGGCGGGAGAATACACCCAACAATTGTTGACACTTGGCCAACTTTTCCCAAGACAACAAAGGAACATCTGTATAAGAGAACTTGGGAGGGGGGTGTTAAGACATGAAGGGTAAAAGGGTTGCATACTATGAATTCCTCCATCAGAACCAGACGCCGTCAATGTCTCAAACACCAGAGAAACAGGCTTCCAGGCAACCAGTTCAAAAGAGATGGTAGACTTTAACATCTCCAGGCCCCCAATTCCTCCTCGCAGACTTGACCTGTGAGCGCTACTTCCCAAAGGAACGATTTCCAAAAGGGGGAATCTCCTCCTCCTTCCGCTAGAATAAATAATGCCAACAGCGCCAAGTGCACATCCCGGAGGCTCCAAGGGACCAGCGTCTAGCCTAGTGAGGCAGAAGGCCACCACCCCAGAAACAGAGCCCCTTCCTGGGAAAATGCTGTTTCCAGAACTTTCTCAACACCATTCCTGCTTCTCTTCGGAGCTTTTCTTTAGAATCACAGAGATGGAAAGGAAGGGTTGAGGGAGATGGACAGGGCCACTCCCCAAAGCCCGACGCTAGCTGGCCCAGGTGCGCCCCGGAGGCTTAGGGTCGACTGCAGAGGGGGCGCCTCCGGCTGGGTGTGGGAGGATTGCCTTACGGTCTCCCGCAGCTTCCTCTCGTGGTCCAGCTCACGCTGCAGGCTGCCCGCACGTTCCTCCGCGGTATCCGCCTGCTCTTGCAGGCTCCGGATCTTTCTCCGCACCGCCTCCAGCGAGCTGCTCCCCGCCATCACGCAGGGCGGCGGCGGGCTGGCGGACAGGCTGCGGTAAGAGAGGCCAGCAGCCGCTGTTGCTCCCGGGCACCGGTCCGTCCCGCCCAAACCACTCGGCGCTACAGCGGCGCCCCCTGCGGCCTAAAAGCAATCCGGAAGTCACGGCCACTATGGCCGCGCGGACGAACCGCAGGCGAGTCCGCGAACGCTGGGCGGGGAAAACGGGCGGGGCGGGGCGCGGCGCGCGCTACGGACCCCGGGAATTTGCAACCCGCCTGAGGCACTGCGCATGCTCGTAGCTGAATGCGGGGATAGTTGCGTGGGAGGGCGCGCTGCTCCGACACCAGGTGGGCTGGATCCTGGGTTTCACTTCGACCCAGCGCTCCTCCGGGACGGAGGTAATCCGGGGTAACGGACCTGGCTGCTAAGGGCAAGGGCTCCGCCTGTTGGCCGCGGGAGCGCTCCATTCCAGAGCCCAGGATTCCCCGTGTCCGGGAGGAAGAAAAGCAGAACAAGAGGTTTGGGGCTTGAATGTGCCCCCACGGGAGTGTTCCTCTCATGTAAAGAAACCCGGAACACAGACGACCACAACATCCCTCCAAAGCTCACGAAGTGAACACCACTAATATCTGCAGCATAATGGTTAAACCTCCTGTTCTAAATG
This sequence comes from Bradypus variegatus, assembly GCA_004027775.1. Taxonomy (NCBI): domain Eukaryota; kingdom Metazoa; phylum Chordata; class Mammalia; order Pilosa; family Bradypodidae; genus Bradypus; species Bradypus variegatus. Next base: position 5,302 of record PVKY010007417.1, read on the forward strand.
CAGCCTTCCTAGGTTTGAATTTGGCTCCTAGTTCCTTGCTGGCTGTGAGCTTGGGCAAATGACTTCTTTGGGCCTCATCGGTATAAATGGCGCTAATAGTACTAACCATTCCCATAGGGTTTCTGTGAGGATTTTGAAATAATTAATGTAAAGCACTTAGCACAATGTCTTGCACACAGTTATGCACTCAATTGATAGCTGTAATGAATAAATACGCAAGTACTGCCTTCAGAGTCAGGCTGGTACCCATTACCAGCTGTGATCTGAGGCTCACTTGCCCTTCTGTAAAAAAGGAGGTTAAACAATCATCTCAAGGGTCGTTTTTTTTTAATTACAGCCTTCTCTGGTTTTAGACTGGCCTCTGAGACATTTCTGGAATCTCACTGATTCTGGGCTGGACTGGGATGCCTTTAAAAGCTACCCCATGGAAGGCCACAGAACCCAGTGGGAGCCTCTGGCTGCAGCTGAATGAAACCACCAGTGGACACAATCTCTGGGAACTGCCCTCTGCAGGTTCTCCTCTTGAGCTGTGTTTTTATGCCTTCTTAATCGCAGGGCTTTCTTTCCTTACCTTTCTTACAGGAGACCCTTAAAGTTAGTTCCTGAGGAGTTCAAGTGTAGGAATGATAGAGAAAAAGAAAACATTCTTGACAATTCCCTCCTGCTCCAAAGCTATAAGGAACCTGCTCTGCCTTCCTAACTCATTTTCTATGGAGTTTCTCAGTCTCTGTGGCCCCTTAAAAACCCCAGCATAGGCTCTTATGTCCTGAAAGTAGAGCCTCTTGCTTTGCTTCCACACAGTTTCTCAGGTTAGGCCTGGGGTGTGTGTGTGTGTGGGGGGGGTAGTTGCAGCTCCTTCCCTAAACAGTGGGCCTTCCCTAAACACTGTCCTTAGACAGTGGGCCTCCAAACTTCAGGGTGGGGCAGGGGGTGTCTGGGGCCTCTAAGAGGAGCCAGGGAAGCTGTTGGATACTTACAAATACTCTAAGTCAGCCAACTAGTGACTCAATGTCCTGCTTTTCAAACACCTGGGAAGGTCAGTTTCAGGTGAGTTCATTTGCATGCTGATGTCACTATACAAGAGTTGAGAACAGTTGTTCGTAGCCTTGGCTACATATTGGGATCACCTGGGTATTTAAAAAAAATATTTCGATGCCTGAGTTTCACACCGGCCCTGTCCAAGATTCTCCTTTAACTGGTCTGAGGTGCAGCTTGGGCTTGGAGTTTTAAAAACTCTCCAGGTGATTCTGTTTAGATAAGGTTGAGAATCACTGATTATGGAGTAAAGACTCATATACTGCAAATATCAGATATATTACAGTTATTGGGGAAGGGACTGGAGGCCAGAGCGAAAATGGAGGCCTTGATCCACCTGAGCCTCTCTTAGGTGGAATGAAAACAAAAAATTCAAAATGAAACCATCAGTTATGCTACCCCATGAATTATAACCTTCTAGCATAGGAAGAACCTGTTTCTGGAACAGGGTTTGTAAAGTACAATAAATTAAATAGTAGAAAACAAGATTTATAAAAAAATGTTTTTACACTGATGGGTAATGACAGCAAAATGCCATAATCCCGAATGTAATATGATTCTACCTCAGGAAGCTGATCTCTTCCCCTTTTATTTAGTGACATCTGTCCCTTCCTCCTGAGTTAACTATTTATACTAGTTCAGGAATAACTCTAAATATAGTATTTCTCCACAAACTTCTTCAACATCTCTACAGGGGTTCTAAACAACCTAAAGTGTCATAAAGGGGAAAAGCATCAATACACTATACATATTCAAAAAGTGCACCATATTTAGGGATTTTTCCACTGGAAGAAAGAACCAAAGCAAGTTTCAAAAACCTACCTCCTTGGCTAGCCCCATCCCCCGCTTCCTAGTTGGCTTTAAACACCCTCTTTTCCACTTCTGCCCCGCCCCATTCCAACACTCCCTTAAACAAGACTTTTCAATAAAGATATGATAGCACTATATAGTTACAATAATTATCTTTTTTTTTTTAAGAATTGTAGTAGCATTTTTCTCTTTGTCATGCCTTCAGTTGCACTAGGCTATTTTCAAATTCTCTGCATTCTTTTCCTTATAAGGAATATCTCCCCATCTATCAGCGGCTCTTTTGAAAAAGCTAAGTAAACGTCCTGCTGGAGAATTTGGGAGAGAAAGGCATCCTCCATTTAGCCATATACAGAGCAGACATCTGATCTAAATTATACGAAACAGATTCAGAATTATATCTGGTTTTGGGTTCTTTTTTAAAGCCAGGTAGTTTAGAACTTAAATGTTTTAGCTAACTTAAATGTTTTAGCTAACTTCCCTGAAACCCCTTTCCAGGAACCTCGATTTTGACTGAAAAGTTCTTTTATGTTAATTCTAAATGTCTAGATTTCTCATTTACAAAGCACACCTGGGGATACCTTTCAAATCTTTCATGCCACAAACAGCCTTTACCGATTTCAAGACCCAAGACCTTCTAGCAATTTGCATTCACTCTCTGCAGTTGCCCATGATGCTTCAACTTCTGGGTAGTTTTTCCTGATCCTGATGCTCATAAATTCTTGGAATTGTTACCAACTTCCCAAGGAATTCTTTCCTAATTGGGCCTCTAGGTTCACTTAGCTTCTAGAATGGAAATGAGCGGTGTGAAAAAAAAAATCTGCCCTTTGGAAATCTAATGCTTGGTTTGACTTTATGTGGCAGATGAGGCAAGCTCTTCAGTTAAAATGATTGTAAAGGGAAGTGGACAAAGTGTTTATCTGAGCTTTAGCAGTAGGTGCATCACCCCTAAAACTATGTGGTGGTTGTCAGAGGGCTGACAGGTGGGGGTGGGGCGAGCAGGAGGGGCAGGGGGCAGCTAGCTCACTACACCATATAAAGCACTGAGCTATATATAACTCCCTTTCTGGATCTAGAGCCCTCAGACTGCAGACTCAAGCGAGTATCATCTTCCCAGGCAGATAGATCTTAAGGAATGGGTTAAAGTTTCCCTAGTGAGACAGGAGGCCTCACCATCAAGCTCAGCCTCGTAAGTAAAATTACCACCATGTCAATCCTTCAGTTTAGTTGCCAGGCCCTCTATACCCTGACTAGACCCACTACCAACTCTAGGCGTTCCCACCCTCTGACCACAGCAAAAAGAAAGCAAAGTCATTCTCTGTTTGCACAAACCTTGGCGATGAAGCTTCAGAGATTTTCTGCCACCAAGGAGGCAAGGTTCACCTCCAGAGTCCAATTTCAGCGGCTCTATTCTGGCTTCTCTACCCACCCACCTCCAACCCCAAAGAGGAAAAGAAGAGGGAGAAAAAAATAGAGGAATGGAATGGTTGAAATATAAATGAATGTGTGCAGTAGCAGTAGGAGGCGGCATCCAGTGCTCTGGGCCATGGCAGGGCTGTGTGCAGGTGTCCAGCAGGAGGAGGTGACCCTCATCCATTGCTTTCTGGCCCCTGTGGTGATCCCAGGGAGGCCGGGCAGGAGGTGAGGGAGGCAGTGTGTGCGTGCACTTACGTCGGTGGCCTTTTTCTCCGCCAGCTCCAGCTTCTCTTGGGCATCTTTGAGAGCCTCGGAGTATTTGTCCAACTCATCTTCGGTGCCCTTGAGTTTCTTTTGCAGTGCCACCAGTTCATCTTCCAGCTGGGAGTTGGCCGTGGGGGGCGGGAGGGGGGTGCAGCAGGCAGCGTGATCCCGCAGGGGAGAGGTGTGGGTGCACAGAACCAGAAGGACAGGGACAGCGGGAAAGAGAGAGGGAGAGACAGGGAGGGGAAAGAGAGAGAAAGAGACAGAATTAGCCATTCGTGCGCTGCGCTGCGCGTCCCGGGTACCTTGGCGGCGGTCTCGTCGGCGGCCAGGAGGCTGTCCTCCGCCTTGTGCAGCTCCTCCAGCACCCGGTCCCGCTCGTCCTCCGACACCCGCAGCAGCTTCTCCTTCGCCGCGATGTCCTCCTCCAGCTGAGGGGGGCCAGCGGCGGAGCGGGCGCGGGCGGCCGGCACGGACCGGGTGTTAGACACACACAACAGACGGGCGCCCGGTTGGCTGGGGCCCTCGGACTTGGGGCGCCGCCGAGTTGGGGTTCAAGGGACCCTAGGAAACCTTCTCTCGCCCGAGCTGGAAAAGAACCGTGGCCCACCCCGCACCCCCGCCTCCCTCGGGGCGGGTCTCCTGCCGAGGTCTCCACGGGCTCGAGTCCACAACTTGGGGGAGTCGAAAAACACCCCAGTTTCCTTAGCCTTAAGACTGTATCTTCCATCCTGTCCCATCTTTGTTCTTTGGAAACGACTCCGTGACTCCCTCAGTGCTCCCAGAGTTTCCATTCCACTTTAAGGTCCTTTTCTCCCCAGGCAAAGAGTCCAGAATAACTAACACCTTCAGGACTGGACTCCCTACCCTTCCTGCCCCGCTCCCCGGGCAGCGGTCACCCACCCTCCACCCTCCCGGATCCAAAACAGGTTCCCAATCCTGAGAATCAACTGCCTGTAGGACGTGAATGTACTTTGCGAGCTATGGCAACTAAAGAAGGGAAATGAGCTTCCTTAGAAGAGTCCAAAAAGTGAGAATAAGGCTGAGTCTTGCTTTTCCCCCTCTCCCTTCTCAGACGCGCGCCCCTGACCGCTCTGGGTGGGGGTGGGGGCTCCCCGCGTCCTCCGCGGGGCAGAAAGGGGGTACCGGGCCCGGGTTCTGGGGCCCTGGGGCACCCGGGCCCGCGGGGCGCGGGCGCTCGGCGGGCGCGGGACCCGGGAGACGCAAACCTGCTTGCTCCGGTCCTCCGCCGCCTTCTTATCGGCCTCCGCCTGCTCGGCCCGATCCAAGGCGTTCTCCTTGTCGAGCTTCAGCATCTGCATCTTCTTCTTGATGGCGTCCATGGTGGCGGTGCTGAGGGGCCCCTAGGCTGCGGCGGGAACCCGGGCGGGGGCGGCGAGGAGAGCGCGCTGTCGGGCAGCCGAACCGGAGTGCGAGCGCCGAGCAGCCTGCTGCCTCCAGATATGTACTTTCCCAAGGGGGCCACTGCATTCCTCAAGACAGCCAATACTTTTTTGGAAAAGCTTTTTTCTCCTGCCCCCTTTCCCCCTCTCCTCTCTCCGCCCCTGCCTCCTCCCCTCTCCTCCCGCGGGGGCTCTCGCCCATTCGCTGCCGCCTGCCGGCCTCCCGGTTGACGGTGGATATGACTATATATGGGGACCAGAGCCGCTGAGGCGGCGGCCGGGCGAGGCCGTCCTGTTTCCAAACTTGTGCGCCAAGGAGAAGGCGCTGGGGCCGAGACGGGGGCAAGGCGCTCACCTCTGGTTTCTGTCTTCGGAGCCCCCTCCTCTCAAGACCGGGCGTTCCCCGGCCAGGCCGCCCTGAGCCACGGGAGGCCGGGGGAAGGGGTGGGCAGTGGGTGCGAGTCGCGCGTCACCCACGTGATCCTCTAGCCTCTGCGCACGGAGCCTCAGGCCTCCAAAGCTCACAGCGCCCAGCCCGGCCCGTCGCCCACCAGGCAGCTCTCAGCCCACCAGGTGTCATCCAGGGCGCTCATGTACTGGAAATTGAACTGGAGCAGAAAAAGGGAGAACTGGGAGGAAGGCTTGGGAGCCGTTCCTGCGACTTTCCTTGCTGGTGCGGGTCTGAAACCAGGGTGTGGCACAATAACACAGGGAATCTGTCGTTTGGGTGTCCTGCCCTAGGGGAGAGAAAGTCAATTACTCTAGGGACACAGGACCCAGTTGACTTAGTTCTGCCTGTTCCTGTGTGTGGTGCTTCTCAAAGGGTAGTGTGTGTGTGTGTGTGTGTGTAGGTAAGAAGGTGGCAGCTTAAGGGGAGAGAATATTGAGCTTAGACACAAGCCGTTTCTTGGTCTTTGATCTCTAGTCTTTCACCAGCAGCTGAGTGACCTTGACAAGTAACACAGCCTCTGGTGGTTTCCTCACCTTTAAACCCACGGGGTAGATAGTCTCTGAGGTCCTTCCAGATCTAAGTTTTTATCATTTCTCTTGCACTAGTTTTTGTTTTTTGTTTTTTTAATAGAAGAACCCGAACACTCATATATTGCTGGCAAGAGTTAAGTTGATAAAACTACATTAGTGAAAACCACCATGTTTGCTAAAGTTAAACATTCACATATTCCCTATGCTCCAGCAGTTTTACTCCTGTATATACACCCAATATAAATTAGTGCTTAGGCCTATTAAAAATAATCATAATACATGGAAGTCTATTCAGAGCATCTTGCACTGGTTTTTAGGAGTCAACCTCTTTCTGTGCTAGGCACTCTGGTGCCAGGTTGCTGAAAATGTGGGATAAATGTCATCCCAGCAAAGTCATTGTATTCACAGCCATAACCCTGATGAGGGAATTGGCACAGCTCTGCCTTGTGAGCTCTGCTTGGAGGCAGGAGACTTCCCCTACCCCTCCTAGTTGCTTTTAGTTTTACTCCTCCCAACCTCCAAAAGGGAAAAGGCTGCTCTTTCATCAGAGCTATGGTGGGAGTGGGAGAAAGGGGGACCACCTCAGGCCTTGCCTGCGACCTGGTGAGGCAGAGTTAGTGAGGGTCTTGTTAACAGTCCCCACAGAATAATTCACAACGTGTACTACATGGATACTGAATATTCCCCAGATGGTATCTACACAGATTAGGCAGGCCAAACAACTTGTAAGCCCTTCAGAGAACGATCAAATTCCCCTTCAGGATTTTATCAGGTTTTTTACACTAACCCAACTGCCCAGGAGGAAAAACATACCCTGACTTAATGGTCAGAACATTAGACCTCTGTGCATAGGGGCTACATGGTACAGAAATTCACTGGAGCCCTTTAATCATTATATGTCAACCCAGACACTGGAGCACTGAAAGTCTTCAAGGCCTATGGTCAATACACAGACAGGTGGGAGCACAGGGAGCTGACTCCTCAGCTTGGAGGTTGGTAGAGGGGGCAAGAGCAGGGACTCGGGAGTTAGACCCTGGGAGCCAAACTTGGTCTGGCCACCTCCTTGCAGGATAGCTTTGGCCATATTACAACTTCTCTAAGCCTCAGTTTCCTTTTCTATAAAGGCGGGTGGGAATACTTCCCTCTTAGGGTCATAACAAGGATGAAAATGAGATAAAGAATGAAAAGCATTTTGCCTTGCACACAGCAAGTGTTCAATTAATTGTGGCTGCTTGGGCATGTGGCAGTGGGCAAATCATTTCCCCTCTGTGGGTCTCAGTTTTGTCAATTATAAAATGAGGCAACTGCAGTAAAGAAACTCTTTCTTTACTGAGAAGAAAAAATCCTGACTTTTTTTCTTCTCTGCTGAGGCTAACATAGGTGAAGAACTCATTAAATTTTCTTTAAATGAGCTGATGCTACATATCAACACATCACTATTTATTTATTCACACCAATTTTGAGTATCTGCTATATACCCAGCATACACTAGTCTCCAGAATCCAAAAATGGTAAGACACATCTAAGCCCTTCAGGAATTACATTAGCAGCATAATTCAGAGGAGAAAGAAACAGAAATCACCAGGTTGGAGCAGGTAGAAAATGCTTCTCTGAAAAGGTGGTAGCTTTTAAGCTGATTTCAGAGATCAGTAGTGGTTAGATAGAGAGGAGGGGTTTTGTATGAGCCAAGGAAAGAAAAGGGAATATTTGAAGGTGGTTGTACAGTAAGTTGTATAGTAGGTAGTTGTATAGCAGACCTCACCTGCTCCTCCCAATAACCCTTGTTGGACCAGTAGCAAGATTGAGACATAAACCTTTGTTAGTTTAGGCCACTGAGATCTAGGGGTTGTTTATTATGGAAGCATATCTAGCTTTCCCTGACTAATAAACCACAATAGGCCATGTATCATCTAAGTAACCAGGAAGTAGAGAAGTTGGTTATAGAGAAAGGAGAATAGAACAGATATCAAGGTAAGTGGAAGCATCACTAAGTAAAAGAAACTGGGAGAATATGACTAAATTTCAGTTCCAGGGGACTTATAATAACACCCTTTATTTTCTGTGGTTTATTGACAGAATCTGTGCTCTTTGAAAGTAAAAAATACTGCCCACATCATGGTGGTATGGGAGCCTACACTATATCCTTAGACCAGAGCGTCTGTGTGAATGCCAAGAATATGCTCCGAGTTTTCAGGAGATTTCTCCAGTAGGCTTGGCATTCCATTAGTTCTCAAGAAATATGTTGGACTATGTTCCAGTTTGCTAAAGCTGCCATTATACAAAATACCAGAAATGGATTGGCTTTTTTTTTTATTCAGTTTTATTCGAACACAATCACATAACATACAATCATCCATGGTATACAGTCAGCTGTTCACAGTATGATCATGTAGGATTGGCTTTTATAAAGGGGATTTATTAGGTTACAAATTTACAGTTCTAAGGCCATGAAAGTGTCCAAACTAAGGCATCAAGAAAGGATATGTTCACTGAAGAGAGGATGATGGTGCCCAGAACACCTATCAGCTGGGAAGGCACATGGCTGGTGTCTGCTAGTCCTTTGCTTCCAGATTCTGGCTTCAAAATGGCTTTCTCCAAAATGTGTCTTGGCTTCTGTCTCTCTCAGCTTCTCTCTTTCAGCTCGTGTGCATCCTTGCTTGTTCTCCCAGGGCATTTCTCTTCAAGCATCTGGGGGTCCTCTCTTAGCTTCTCCGGGGCAAACTGGGCTTCACCTCTTAGCTTAGCATCTCCAAATGTCTGTCTGTCTGCATCTTCAAGCATCTGGGTCTGTGTTAGCTCTTAGCTTCTCTCAGGGGCAAACTCTGGATTAAACTCTTAGCTTCTCTCCAAAATGTCTTTCGCAGCTTCTCTGAGCTCCTTCTCTCTGTGTGCTCTCTTAAAGGACTCCAGTAAACTAATCAAGACCCAACTTGAATGGGCAGGTTCACACCTCCGTGAAAAGAATTTAATCAAAAGATCTCACCCACAGTTGAGTGGGTGACATCTTCATGGAAACACTCAATCAAAAGGTCCCACCCCACAAGATAGGATTAAAAGATCATGGCTCTTCTGGGGTCCATAATAGCTTCAAACCAGCATAGACTATTTATTGGCTATCAGCCACACAAGTAAATGGGAGAAACAGTAACCTGGAAGGCAGGGTAACAAAACTGGACTCAATTCAAAATATGAAGTCTATGTTTGATTTTCTGAATACTGAATATAAATACTGTGATAATAGGACAAAAATACCATAAGAATTTTCTGAACATATTCTGTGTCAGGTGTTTAACTAGGGTTAATGGGATAAAGGAAAGTGGATAAGAGACATACATCATTTCCTCTAGGAAAAGTGTTGATATATAATGTCAAGTAAATCCCTCTCTCTAGGTGTCATTTAACGTGTATTTCCAACAGTGTTCCAATAAATTCTGCCTGAGGCCCCCTATAGCTGTGAGGATCACATATCTCAGGTTTTCTTGGAGAGTTTTAATATTGAATATGCTGTTGCTTTCCCCACATGAGTGCCCATACTTGTCATACTACATTTTCCAATACGTGATTAGAAAAGAGTCAGTATGAGCATAGCTTACTAATCACTAAATTACTAAAATTACTAAATTGCGACACCTTTGACAGGAGCACTTGCTTGGTTATGTACCCCAGGGTTTGTTTGTTTGGAAAAAAAACATAGAACCTCATTACCTGATAGTCACACCTTGCTTAACAGCAATAGCTCTAC